>JANHJO010004339.1:63659-85548 GCA_032468235.1 Pseudoxyrhopus heterurus
TAAAATGAGAACCCAGATTGTTGGGGGCAATATGCTGACATTGTAAACCGCTTAGAGACGGTTGCAAGCCCTGATAGATGGTATATAAATACAGTGCTATTGCTATATTGCTATTGTTATATTAGGTCAAGCGAATTATGTGCTATTTATATATTGCCTTAGAATTACAGTATTGTATTTAGGGACATCATTAATTTATTAGAGTCAAAGGATGCATGGTATTCTTGTTGCACCATTTACCTTGGAAAGTTTAGCTTATTGTTTACGGTGAACATTTTAATGCTTTTATATATTGAGGATTTTTTTCTGGATTATATGTGTCAAGGATATTTTAATTGTTGTAAGCTGCCTTGAATGGAAGAGAAACTGGAAGCATATTCATCTGATTGATAGATCAATCAATCAATCAATCAAACTGCACTGGTGCTGGTGGCCTAATAAGGAAGATGCATAAGCAGAGATGCATGATACAGATCAGATGGATAGGTAGAAACAACTGAGAAGAGATAGTCCATAAGTAACTCAGTATACCAGAATCCATTGTACAGTAGTTCACAATGTGGTAGTATCACATGATGGCAAAACCATCACATTTTGCACCAGCTGAATACTCTTCAAGGGCAATCCCATGTAAAGTGCATTGCAGTAGACCAACTGGAATTTGCAAGTGTATGAATGACACTGTAAGCAGGGCTTTTGGCCCAGGAATGAGTACAATTGCCACACATCTTCAACTATGCAAAAGTCCTCCTACCCAGAGCTGCCATCTGTTCTTTAAGCTGGAGCCATGAGTCCATGAGGTCTCCCATATTGTCCACCAGGTCTATCTGGGGCACTGCCACTGCATCCAGAATCAAACATGGAAGGTCCTGGAAACCAGGGGTCTCTCAGTTTTGCTTGAGCACTGAACTGAATCCTATTGTGTCCCATCCAGGCCCCCATACTCTCTAAGCACTGAGATAGAACCTTCAAGGCCTATGGGAGTTGGGCGGCCTAGAAATTCAATAAATAAATAAGGCATCACTCAAGTGGCTACAAATCTTCTTATATCTATGTTGCTCTATAAAAAACCACACCCCTGCACCAAACTCTCCCAAACATGGTAGATAGGTACCTTTCCGTAGGCAGACAGTCACTGTCTGGGTCACGAACCCCTAAACACTCCAGAACACCCCCAAAAGGGTGCCAAAGTGGACAACCCCACCAACTTTTCACTGCCAAGCTCTACTGAGCATATGCAAGGGCTCTGCAGCCACCGAGGCACCAATGGCCAATACAGACAATGTATACAAATCGGAGGCTCTCCAGCCAATAGAGGCAAATTGGGCAAAGAACACTGGGAATTAATTGTAGGCTGCAGCATTCCCTGCTTGCAGCATGTCGCAGGAGAAGGAAGGGGAAAGGAAAGGACTAACGGAAGGGAAGGGGAAAGGAAATAAAAGGAGGAAGGGAAGGGGAAAGGAAATGAGGAACACAAGGGAAGGGAAAGGAAGTGAAGTGAAGTGAAGTGAAGGAAAGGAAAGGAAAGGAAAACCGACACACATACAGCTACTAACAGTGTCAGCCCCGACTATACCCAGGCAACGTCAGGTCATCAGCTAGTTATTAATATATTCTTACCAGCTCCAACCCCAATTAGAATTCACAACCTCCATGCAATATTGGTTTTGCAATATTCTCAAATATTGTCACCAAATAGAACATTTAATTAAACATACAGTAATTTGAATGCAGGTACTGACAAAATCCCATTTGGCCACAGCCAGTGGCTACAAATCAAGATAAATAATGCCCAACTAGTAGGTATCCAACAAGAGATTTGACAGCACAGCTAAATTTAAAAGTCAATGCTTTTCCAATGATATATGTTGACAAATCAATGAATTGACTTCTGAAGTCAAATGAAGTCAAAAAATGTATTTATTTGAATTCTGCCTTTATAATTTTTTGTACAGATAACCCAAGGTAGTAAACATACTGTATCCGATACATCTTTCTCAACCTATTTTCCACATAACAACAACCTTGCAAGGTGAGTTGGGCTGAGAGAGACTGACTGGCCCAAGGTCACCTAGCTGGCTTTCATGGCTAAGGTGGGACTTGAGTTCCGTCTTCCACTTTCTAGCTTGGTGCCTTCAGATTTCAAAAGCAACACAACACTGTTACATCAGCCGAAGCTGTTTTGCTTTCCAGGCTCCATTTACAATTGTGGAGGAAGATGGCAGAGAGGCTTCTGCTGTGCTATTATATGGCTCACATTGCCCAACTCCCATTCATTTGGATACACTCATTCCATTCCCTTTCATTAGTGCCATTTCCTATAACTACATGGCCCATTTACATTTTGGGAGCTCCTACAAACGCTCAAAATCCATAATGGCTTCAGCAGGGAAGAAAGGACCATAGTACAGTACACAACTCCTGACAAAGTCACAAGACAGTGGCATTTTACCTTTAAGTTTTTAAGGAATCGAGAAGCATTTTCAAGGTTTCCTTTGATGTAAAAGGAAATCATTCCTGGGCAGCCAGTGCACTGACGTTGCATCAGATCATATTGTGGGTGTGACTGTAATCCTGCAATGAATCATACATTATACAAACAACCCAGCCTGTATGATTACTTTAACTCGGACAAACACATGCAGTAACTGACATATGCAGATGTTTCCAGATGAGGCTTTTCTTGTTTAATTGCCTGATCTTAACAACAGAAGTATATGGGAGCATCTAGAAGATGACGACATCAACTATCTGCAATCCCTCCATCTTTCTCCAATACTCCTTCCTCCTTTTCCCCTTCAGAGAAAACCTATTGAAAAGGGGGCATTGATCCATAATGACTTTTGCTTAGTAACACTAGGAGCCCTTTGGGAATGTGTCTAATTTAAAAATGGAATCAATGTCTTATGGAATCAAGATGATATGCAGCAGGAGGAGATATGACTATGAAGTGGAGATGGGAGAAACCAAGTTCAGGAGGCTTACAATGATTGTAAAAGATTGGAGTTTTAGTTGGGTAGCTCATCAGGTCTTTCTCGGTATGGAAAAAATTCTTCTAGGAAGACTTCCAGGTTATCTGAGGGCAACATACCAGGGAAGATGACTTTTTCAACCCTTGGATCTGACTCAAGGTATTGTGCCACAGTCAACGCATTGTGAAAATGCTGTTTCATGCGGATTGGCAGAGTCTTTAAACCTCGGTTGCAAAGGTAGCAATCAAAAGGAGATGGAATTGCTCCAATGGCTATAAAAGGAAAAAAACAGATATTATTCTCTTTCTAGCGTATTATATTTTTATCATTTTTTGTTTCAAAAAGTATGCCACAGGTCAGAACTGAGGTATTTCCTGGGTTAAAATAGCAACATAAAATGGTGGACAATAATCAATATATCACAGAGCTCCTCGGACTTTACAACACAGCAATCACCCACTGCTAGCTGGTGCAGGTAAAGTGACTAGCAAAATCCAGGTTGTGGTTTGACATTGCTTCCACTTGCACAAGGGTTAAAAATTATTGTGACCCTCCCATGTTCTTCGTGACCCACAGTTGGTCCTAATCCATATTCCAAGAACTCCTTGCAGTAAACATTTTATGCAACTGACCAAATGCTATTTTGATGATTTGTCAATATATATTTATACATTCAGAACAAACCACATTGAGGTCTTCCAAATAGTTAATCTGATTTTCTACTTAACAATTACCCAAAGCATGAATTCAAAATTTAGAACATGCATTTTGAATCAGAGCTCTTATTAAAATACAGTAAGAGCTCTGATTCAAAAATCATGTTCTAGTGACCTTATGGCTGTTAGCAATTCTAAGGATTGAGCCAGAACTGAATCAGACTTATGGCTTTACCAGTATTTATTCTACGCTTCACATTCATCCCACTTGGTCTAAAAACACATGATAGAAGACAGAACTATAATTAGGCAGTTGTAGCTGACATGTTTAAATATTAGTTATTTAATGTGTTATAATTATATTTTTATAATTATAGGGATTGGCAGTCACAAGTGACCGAATATCCAAACTTGCTTTGGATGCTGCCTAATCTGGGAAAGAGGAGCTATTTTTCATTTATTTATTTGTATCCCACCTTTGCTATTTTTACAAATAATGCAAGGCGGCAAACATATCCAACACACCTTCCTCCTATTTTCCCCACAACAACCCTGTGAGGTGAGTTGTGTTGAGAAAAAGTGACTGACACATAGTCACCCAGCTGGACTTTTATGGCTAAGGCAGGACTATAACTCACAGTCTCCTGGTTTCTAGTCTGATGCCTTAACCACTAGACCAAACTGGCTTTTGGGCCACAATATGTCTAGCCGCGTAGAGTAGCCCCACAGTGAGATAGGCGGCAAATAAATTTAACAAATGTTTTACTGAGGGGGATGAATCTAACAGTAGACTCATAGAAAATAGAAAATAATTTTGACTTAAGAAAATACAGAGATGGAAGATTAAGTCACATACAATTTGAACTACTAGCCCTTTTTTTTAAGGGAATGTTCTGAAACTGCTTTGAAATACAACACAAAATTGATAGGAAATCTCAGGTTCACATTTGCAAAGTCGCATCTATTTTGACTGGAGGAACTTTTTTAGTCACTGCAGTACTTATTTTTTAGATTAATTTTAATTTAGATTTTCTTTACAATTGTTTTCTTTTTCCAACAAGTAGCACCAAAGTGTTCAAAACTATGAAGTTAAAAAATACAAAAAAAATACAAAACACCAAATAATGCATGTCTTTTCTGCACTGAGGATGAGTTGATTAAACAGTGAATGAATTAATTTTGCTAAAGATTTTTTTAAAACACTAAATGGATGTCAAGCATAGCTACTTTACAAAATCTGCAAGCCACACTTTTGAGTTTGCTCTTCATACTCACAATATTGCAAGAATCTGAGTTTCTCATGAAGTTCATCATTATTTAGTGAAACCAATCCCATTACAACATCACTGTGTCCTGAAAATATAAGCAGGCAAGAGATCAATCCTATTTATTTAAATAAAATGCCTGAGCATGCTTGCTTGTGACAACTGGTTTCTCCCACAAATAGACTAATGAGCATCTGTGGTTATCCTAAAGTGGAATAACAACCAAACACTGGACTGTGGTTTTATTTGTCTGGAAAACAACAGAGGGCAAAGTCGTCATTTGATTTTAGATTGCTTATGACCTTGTTCTCAAGTTTCTAACAAGTGGGAAAAGCAGCAGTCTAGCAAGCCCTCTTCACATTAACTTAGGCTACAATATCACAGAGGAAAGAACTAGGGGGTTGTGTTATTTCTTGCAATGTTTGCTTAACAGTAAGCCTGGGTAAATGTGACGTGGATACTGGGCCATCCATTTACAGGTGCTATTGCCTTTATCATTCAGTTACTCCAATGAAATTTCAAGCCATGATACTAGATTTCTGCTTGTGGTATCATCTTTTTAAAGCTGATTAGCTGAGAACTAAAACTTACACTTGGTTGCAATGGTTTTGGGAATGGAATTTAGTTGCAATGTTTTTGGGAATGGCATGATTTTCTAAGGTAAGGCAAGAGACTTTTTTTTTTTAAAAATGTTGGATATATGAGGCACAGACGATGTCGAAACACAGCCCTGATTACCAGAACAGCAGAAAAAAGATTCTCTGTCAGTCCTGGATCAACAATATGGCTTTCAAGCACTTCTCTAATTTACAGGGCAAATACTAAAATGCAAATACACTGTACATATCCATGTAAATATGATACATATTCAGATATAACTTCACCTTGAGCTATTTTAGATATATTTAAACATATATTAAAGAAAATTAATGTAAGCCACAAGCACTGACTACAAACACTATGTTAGGAAATGCATTATGTGTTTATGAATTACATTATGAAGTACATAATTTCACTTTTATTTTCTAAATGAATATAATAAAGATCTAATATGTATTAAAAAGATTTGAACATATAAAAAAGCATTATTAATGCCTACTACAAAATAAAATCAACGTAACATGGAAGTCTAGCTACTTACCATTCATGTATTTCGTTGCTGAATACATACAAATGTCTGCTCCTAAAGACAAAGGACGCTACAACAGAACAAAATAAGAGATTTATTTCATTTCCTGTTGAGAAAATCAACAGCAATTGCCAGTGAATACTGAGGCGTACTGCAAACAAGTTTCAAGCAATTCCTGCTACGCAGAGATTAGTCTATTGAGAAAAGGGCCAATTATCACTGATATTTCATTGATGTGAATCTGAAAAGGTTTAAAGGGAAATGAAATTTCAGCATCACTTATGAAAGAACAAACAGTAAGAGAAAGGAAGTTCGAGTTCAGTTTGTCATTTTTCCGATTTGGTGTATCAATGCTGTTCCACCGTAGGCATGAAAGTCGGTGACTTTGGGCCAGTGACTCTCTCAACCCAACTCATCTCAGAGAGTTGTTGTTGGGAAAATAGGAGGAGGAAGTACTACGTATGTTCACTACCTTGAGTTATTTATATAATAACAAAAGATGGGATTTTAAAAATCTAATTATTGTGTTTAAGCAAAAAAAAAATCATTCTTCTCCTTCTCTACTATCTCTTTGAAGACTTGGATGTTTCCTCAGGCATGAGGTCTAGAGGTTAGATAAGCCTGTCACTATGAGTTTGCCTTTCTTGGGTGGAATTAGGTTGGTCCTTAGCTGCCATTTATTTTTCCTATTTATTCACTGTATTCTGCTTTCATCATTATTTTTATTAATGTTCAGTATAATCCAATGTTCAATTCAACTATAATCCAAAAATATAATAGTATTGTAACAGTTTAATATACAGTGTACTTATATTAACAAGTCTGGATATGACTAAGGCACAAAATTTAACAATTACCAAGGTGATTTCAGGACATCTATTATTTAACAGAATTTCTAGATAACATCAATCAGGGTGGCCAGGCACTCTTCCCATTAAAAGGCGGATTAGTTGAGAACACAATTCCACCTAAAACTTGTTCCAGGATTTCAACACCAAAGACTCGAGGGTGTTGCCTAAATGCTACATGAATTCCTTTATATTTGCCATTCATGGCTGTAAAAGTGGAGGGCACTAAACCATGGTTAGGAAAACACCCTCTGGTAATGGATAAAGGATAACTTAAATAAATTTCATGCAGGCTGTGGTTCTCTTGAATTGCTAAGGTGATGATCCAATCTTGGGGCTCCTGCTAGTTTATGCTGACATTCCATATCTTCTAATCTTTGCTTAATAAGCTTCATGGCTTTATTGTACTCCATATTTAGACAGAAGATGGGAACCTGCCAAGGTGATTCTGTTTCTTGCATATTGTTATGTATTATCTATATATAAAGATATCACGTGGGGGGGAGAGAGAGAGAGAGAAAGAGAGAGAGAGATGATAGACAGACATACAGATAGATTCATTCTAAAGTAGTAAGACATGATTAATTGCCAACCTCTTGTTTCAATGCTAATCAGATTGGCTACTGGTCTACGTACAATGGAAACTCTTCTACCCACAGAATATGGTTTTCAGAAAGCATGACTGCATTTGATCACATGATTGGAATGTTACGTCAGAATATCAATGTTCTATTTTGCTGGTTTAATCCTATGCACACCACCTAGAGCTGCAAAGGTGAGATGGGAGTCTATATAAATTGATATAATAAATAAATATATTTCATCCTCTTCTGTACTCTGAAGCACTTTGTCTTAGTGGAATTATTTCCCTCTATTACATTAGCTACTCTGTTAGGAATGTTTAGCTGTAGAATGGTTAGATTATAAATTCACTGCATTGTCACAATGCTGTGAGTCTATGGAATTAAAATTGTCCCACTTGACACCTCATTTTCTAAAGGCTGTCTCAATGTAGCCCTGTTATTACCAGTCATGACAACACTTCCTGTTTTCCAGTAAAACATTAAATTAGAACATCTGCACTTTCATCTTTTAATCCTATATTTGTTGATCCTCAGCGCAACCATTGTATCTTAATTCAGAAATAAAAACTACCACTGTATGTAGTGGAATTGTCTCAGTAAAGCGTATTTGGAGTTATAACTTCACTCTGTAATCAAGTATTAATGAGATTCCTGATGTTTCTGTTGAAAGACTCCAATATTTGCCCCCAAAAAACACTTTTCACATGAGCCCTTTGTGATATGTTCTACCATGTGAGGTAAAACATGTGACCATAGTTGGTAGTGACATACCATGCCTTCCCCAAAAGTATTGTTTGAGGCCTACAGCACAATTCTTTTGATGTCAATCAGAGTCATTTTTACATCCAAATATGTTTAAAATTACTCTTGGGGCTACTAGAACATCATCCTCGTTTATTATGGGTTTACATTCCTTAGTTATTCGCACAGTTGTAGCTGGTGATAGCATTCTAATTATGTAATTATTATGATGGTTTTATTGTATATTATGTAGGCTGTTTAGAACAGCTAAGGTTTAGAAGCCTATCAATCAATACATTTTGAGTACCCAATTTCAGATCCTACTTCTGCCATTTTCCAATGTTTATCAGGTTGTTGTATTATTGTAATTTTTCCCTTTGTAAAAAGGTGAATCATAGAGTCATAAAAGTAAAATAATGGAAAGCATTTAACAGATGAGATGTGCTACACTAATAAAAGCAGCTAAAGCAAACCAATAAAAATTGACTTACCTGGAAATATGCAGACATAAAAGTATTGTCTACTACTAAAATAACTCCTTTATGTTTATGAACAATATTTGCACATCCTTGAATGTCAACAACTTTCAGCATTGGATTTGTTGGAGTTTCAATCCATACAAGCTGTTAGTTTGGGAAGAGAAGGATATTAAATATATATTAGTGGAAAGTATCCACTTTTAAGAATAGTGTTGTTTTTCATTAATACTTTTTATAAGACATTAAACACTACAAGATAATATAATGAACCTGAAACAGAGTTGAATTGTGTAGGACACACTTTAAAAAGGCAGTTTGGGAGAAAATGGCTCAGTTCCTTTTAAATCAAAGAATTCTGCAACCTTTGTTTGCCAACTGATCAGATAAGGACTTTCTGTCTTTCTCTTCATTCCTCTCTCTTAATTCCTTCTTTTTTTATAGGCACACTGTAGGCATAAGTAAATGCAGGCATGCAGAATATGTTCTACGGTAATAAAGTTAGAAAAAAAATGGTTCTTGTTCCTGGCTTGTTATATGTGGTTTCCAGGTTTGTGCTCTGATATTAAATATAATATTCTATGTATTTTGTAACACCGGCCAATTTTATGTTTTAAATCCTTCAAATAGTTATCTCCAATTATCAGTATATCCCATGATAATATCTATGTGTCAGTTCTACTGCTATACTAGCCAACAGGCCACAATCTTCAATTCTACGTGGAAGAAGCCACTGAATCAAGACTAGAGTAGATTAAATGACAGAGAGCCTCTGGATTTATAAAAATCTTGTTAAAGCAGGATAAGGAGGAGGAAATTATCCTCCTGTCATTTCACCCAAAGAGTTTTACAGCAAATGTGCTACTTATAGGCACTAGGATTGCCCTATCAAACCATACCACAATTAAGTCAAAACTACCTAACCAAAAAATGTATCTTGTTCTATACAATCTGCAGAGTTAGCTTGTATTTCCCACTGAAATAAATGTTTAGCAAAATGCTGTTAAGTTCAAAGCTGTCAGCCAAAGACAGAGGAGGCTCACTGGGCAAAGAGTCCTGAAAAAAATAAATAAACTGCATTATTTCTTATGAGGTCCACAACAATCACATTTGGAACAAGCTAAGACCTAGATTACAACTAGAAAGAAACAGATTCTCACTTGTTACTATCTTGACCAGTCACTAAACCTATCTTGCAGATCCATTGTGAGAAAAAATATAGCAGCAAGGGAAATCTACATGGAACATGGCAGCCTCAACAATACAGGATACTGAATTCTCCAAACCTATTAAAAAGGAATGAAGAATGTTTTTCATTAGCTCAACTGGAATGTTTAAGCTACTAAAAATCTTACCTTGTCCTCTCACACTGTTCTGAAAAGCTTTAGAAGCCTCCATCAGCACTTAAAAACCTGCCTGACATTACTTTTTCACTTGTTTTATGGATTCTTATGAAAGTCCTGGAAATGATTATGAAGATTCAGCCAGGTTCTAACCATTTAAATTTTTTTTATTGCATTTTGGGTATAACACATTTGGATGGTGGGAAAAACATGCAATTTTCTCACGGTCTTCTAGCATGACGGATAAATGTTCTCCAGCTTATACTGTACCTACCAATATTGGCAAAGGCGTCAATTGTTAAATTTCCTTTACACCCCTTTTTGTAGCAAACAAGATGACTTTAGCACAGCACACTCTGTAGTCCTTGACTTACAACCACAATTGAGCCCAAAATTTCTGTTGCTAAGCAAGACATTTGTTAAGTGAATTTTGCCCTATTTTACAACTTTATGAATCACTGCAGTTGTTAAATTAATAGGACAGTCGTTATGTGAAACTGGTTTTCCCACTGACTTTGCTTGTCAAAAGGCTGCAAAAGGTGATCACATGATCTCAGGACACTACAACCATCATAGATATGAACCAGGTGCCAAGCATCCAAATTTTGATCACGTGACCATGGAGATGCTGCAATGGTTGTAAATGTGAAAAATGGTCATAAGTCACATTTTCAGTGCCATTTTAACTTCATTGGTCACTAAATGAACTGTTGTAAGTTGAGGACTACCTGTATAATTCTGTATATCATCTTAATCTCTTTCAATGTTTTTGTGCTGATCAGTTGTAACCAAACATAAAATGCATGATGCGAAGTCTTGGAAGCTGATCCTGAGAATTGGAAGAAAAACATCTGTTCCACACCCATGAGCTATAGCCATTGCTATAGGTCCACACCTATGTAGGAAATGGTCCTTCCTGAACATTCTGTCCCTAAATAAATTCACCCAGTCCAAGTTGATGGCTGGAAGCAGGCTGAACCATATGCATGAGATCAGAGTTATGTGATATAGAAGGCAACAAAATCCAATGTTGTATATACTGCAGGAAATACTTGAAATAGACTTGATTGCAAGAAATACGACTTCAGCAACCAAATAGTTAATGTCTGGAATACTCTACCTAACTCTGTTGTTACTGCCTCAAACCCTAAAAGCTTCAACCTCTGACTACTGTGGACCTCACCTCTTTTTTAAAAGGTCTGTAAAGGGGGCGTGCATAAGCGCACCATAGTGCCTATCATCCCTGTCCTACTGTCTCCATTTACCTATATATACTCTGTGTACGTTTTTGTTTATATATTTATATATGCTTATGTTTATGTTCATACTGTACCAATATATGTTTGACAAATTAAAAAAAAAGAAATTCTAGTCTGCCATGCAGTCATGCTGGGAATGTTATTTTATTACCTTGGTCTCTGGGGTAATTGCAGCCTCAAGGCATTCCAGTTTGCTGCAGTCAACAAAAACAGCCTTTAGGCCCATATTTGTTGCGATTCTTCGAAAATATCTATTTGTACCTAAGACGGAAAGAAAAAACTTATCTTCATTAATGTCATTAGGCAAATATGCCACTGAACTCTATATATTATTTCACTCTTTTGGAAAGGACGACGTCTCCAGTACTATCAGCACTTCATATAGTACTGATATTAAACACTGTTGATGATCTTATCTGCAATGACTGCCCATTTGAATAATAATAATTATATGAATATCTTATTAACATATTTCTACTCTGCCTTTAAAGAAAAGTTTCAAGAGCTACCCTGTTGCTCAATATAGGAACTCTGCAGATCGCAATACAGAAGAAACCTTGGGCCAGAGAGAAAAATACTGAGTTACTAGAATATCACCTGTAAAAGATCGTGGATTCAACCTCTGGCATCTCCCTTTAACAAGAATTCAGGAAAAGATGCTAAGAAAGCTTTCCTGAGATCCTGGAAGGTGGATGCCACCTGTGAAGCCAATATCAGATTTTGAATTCTCTCCTGTAGATGAGTTATGTGTTTCTTCTGTAACCGTCGTATCTCTAGCATCTGAAATATTGGCAATATTATGCAATATGCAGAACAGAGATGGGCAATTTCCATAGGCTGAAGGAATGAACCAAGCTTTGTCTTCCACATATAGGGGGCTGCACTCTAAAAATGTCCTTTTTCAAAAGGCAAGCTCAAGTATTTTAAGAAATGAAACAAGCATCATGATCACCTGGAAGCCTTAAGACACCCAAAACACAAAAGGGATCAAAATGTTTGGCCACAGCCCTAAGAAGCTTTTGGGGTCCTAAAGTTAGGGTCGTAATCTGCATATTTGTGTGTGTGTGTGTGTGTGTGTGTGTGTAGAAAAAACTACTTGGGCTACTGAAACTTCTGTAAACAACTTTACAGTTGCTGGGATCCTTTCATCAACTTGACTGTGTTCCAATACAGAGTATCAAATACTCTAGTCTGCATGCCATGGTGTCATCATGCATTCCCAGAAAAAATATTTTCAAAGCTACAAGCCTATTAATGCTTTCTGGGAAAAAGATCCCAATGCACTCTAGAAAGTATATGAACTGACCCACATATGTTTACCCTCCCAATAAGGTTAACTGAAAAAACTAGAAAAAGTGGAGGCAAGCACCAAAGGACACAATGGTACCTACATATATTGAAAATAAACCATTAAAGAAACTTTGGTAATTTAATAGTATATTAAGAAGGAGGCGAGCTCCTCCTCATTGATTCTCCCAATCCCCTTCATTACAAACAACGTGTGTTGAAAATGCCTTATTACACTGAGTTCCAGAAGGAATTAAAGGGGGGGAAAAACCCACAATTCTATGTGGATTATAGTTTGCTGTTTCACTGTGTGTATATATATATTTGGTGTTTTGAAAAACAGATTATTAGTATCTTCACCAGGTTAAAAAAAAAAGGGAAGCAAAGTTAGCTAGGGACATTGATCCATCATATTACTTGCTTTTGAGGAAACATGTTTTCCTTCTCCTATTGCTATGTGAGACGCTCTGTCGCGGGGCATACATTACATGGCTAACCCTGTGAAGTAAGTGGATACCCTATTTTGTTTATGACTAAAGTCATCTTGGCTGCCATCCTAGAAATTCTACGCATAAGTAGCAGAAAGGTCAGCAGTTCAGAGACCCCCCATTAAAAAGAAGTGACCTACATCTTCAGCCAATACAAAAGTAGGTCTGCAATACCTTCCTATTAAGTACAAGTTATTTATCTTCCAAGAGCAAACATACAGCTTCAGAGTAAAACTTTATTTCTGCCATTTTATGTCCAAATTCGCTCCGTATATCTTTTAATGCATTGCCTGCACTATGTTAAAAATTGCATAGAAATTGTTCTAATTTCCAGGTGGAAAAATTGCAGACAAATTGAATTTGATCATTTATAAAACATAGCGCAAATAATGGTGTGGATTGCTAGGCATGCTCCAGCCTTTAAACATGTAATGGGACATAGAAGAGCAACCTTTAGGAACAGCACTGAGCAGCCAAAGTATTCCGCATTTGTAACACTCAGAACCCAATGACTAATAGTAAGACCTTAGGATGGGGACTCTCTCATCTGCCAGACTGCTGGGTCTGCCCCCCTTCCCACCAGCTCTGGAGTACATCACTGCTCCATATCTCTTCCCTTCTTTTGTCATCTGAACCTAAACCCTTTCCAAGCTCTACCTCCTTGATGCCCCACATGCTCCTGAAGAGTATGTGGGACTCTAATTCCAGTCTCAAGAGTAGATTTCTCACACCTAGGTTAGTTGGAAGAGAAGTTGCAGATCAGCATTATTGGATTCAATAGCATGTAAATATATTGCCATAAATCCTTTCAGTAATTTCCCCCCCAGATTTACATGTAACAAAAGCAAAATTTTCAAAATGTTCTCAAGCAGCAATGCCAAAAATGCTTATTATTATTACATATACTCTGGATTCAATGGGCTTTTCCCTTCCTTTATTTAGAAACAGTGGTTTTTTTTTCTGTAATTCAACCAAACCAGGAAAGAATGGTTTCTACCTATCATCCAGATCAGCTCCTCTCTTAATTGAGAGACAAGCACAAACCATCCTTTTCCAGTCTAGAGAAAGATTAGATAAGAAAATAAATCAAATATATGACTTCTTACTGTAAATTCCTAGTAAAATTTAAGTCAGGTTAAGTCATACTATAGCTTATAAGGCACAGCTGTCAAACACCCAGCCCGTGGGCCGGATGCGTCACGCACTGGCCACACACACCGTCCAGTTTAGCAAAGGGGGAAAAAGTCCTGGTACGTCATGTGATGCCGCCATGACAATGCGAGTTTGACACACCTGTTATAAGCCATATTAGCAACATAAAAAGGGATAAATAGTGCCATTCATGAATTTGGTACAACTAAGGGCAAACTGCAAGGCCATCTATTGATATCAGCAACTGACTGGGCAAATCCCTCTGTTTAAAACAGCTTTCCCGAACCTTTCCGGGTTAACGGCTTGGCGTGATGGGGGAGGAGAAGGGATGGCGGTTTTGTGCGAGGGTTAGGATTGGGATTGCACCCACCTTCATTTGTGTCGACGGCGGGTGCATCTGCTCATGCGAGGGGGCTGCACGCACCAGTGCCTACTGCTTGCGAGTGGGGCTGCACGCACCAACACCTGCCACTCGTATGCATGAAGCTGTGTGTGCATGCATGCTTACCCACAGGTGGCGTGGCCCGGTTCTGAATGGGCCACAGTCCAGTAGTGAGCCATGGCCTAGGGCAGTGATGGCGAATCTTTTTGAGCTCGCATGCCAAATCACGGCATGCGTGTACCCCTGCATGCCCCTGCACCCACAATGCAACGCATGTGACCCCCCGCACCTGCACGCATGACCCCGAGCATGCACACATGACCCCCATGCATGCACGTGCAACCCCCACGCATGCACGTACAACCCCCCGCGCATGCATGCATGACCCCGAAGTTTCTAGGCCTGAAAAGAGCCAAAAAACAGCTGAGCTTCAAACGCCCGAACCAGTTGTTAAATTTAACAAACGGTTCGGGCGAACCGGTAGCTAAATTTAACAACTGGTTCAGGCATTTGAAGGTCAGCTGTTTTTCGGCTTTTCGGGCCTTGAAACCCCGGGGTCGCGCATACATGTGAAGGGTGGGGGGTGTGCACGCATGTATGGGGGGCAGGGGGGAGCACACTCATACGCAGTGGAGCTGGCCTGGGTGACGGCTGGCTTGCCAGCCAATATGGCTCCGCATGCCACTTTGGGCACGCGTGCCATAAGTTCGCCATCACGGGCCTAGGGGTTGGGGACTTCTGGTCTAAAATATATTGCATCTGAAGTGATAAAAACATCTCTACTACTGATATTTGAACTATTGTGGTTGTTCATCATGAAGCTGTTCTTCATAATGCAATCACCGTTATGTCAGACTTAAGTAAATTTGTTTAAATCACTTTGGTGCACCAACTGGTTGACATCCAAAAATGTTTAAAACACACGCTGCTATACTTCTTACCGCCATAGACATCGTCTGTACAAATAACAGTATCTCCTGCCTTTAGTAAGTGTGCAATATTCACAGTTGCTGCTAATCCAGAAGCATATGCTAAACCTGAAATAAAAACAGAAACAAATGAAATTTGATTAATTCATAAAATGTTTTTTTTCCAATGTATCTAAATATTACAACAAATAGGTATTATCACCTGTGACTCTGAATGCCTGTTTGTTGGATAAGAATGTAGAAACTTTGCCCCATAAATTGACTCAAGAAATTTAAGTACAACCAAGCATTTTAGCCATTAGATTAAGTCTGGAGACATGGATTAATACAGATATCAATATCCCCGCATAAAATATGGTTTAACAAAACACATAAAATGAAATTATGTTTCTGCACAATGTCAGAGGCAATTATATCTAGGTTTCAAATTCAAATAGGTTACTTTCCTAGGAAGCTAGTCTTCATACAAGAATATAATCATTAGTATTCATATTAGAAATATTGATAGCTCACAATATTTGCCACCATCTAGTGCTGCCACAGCCTTTTCCAAGCAATCACGGGTAGGATTTCCACAGCGGCTATATTCAAAGCCCTAGAAAAGAGAACACAGAATGTCAAACATCTTTACCAGACATTGGTGCAACTGGCGTGAAGTTTATAAAAATTTACTGAACTTTCCATGCACCGATTTACTTAAGAAATCCAATCATGTATGTGAATTAAGGTTTGAGAACTAAAAATATTTTTGTAAAAATGAATCCACAATTGATCTGAATTAGAGACTGATGGGTGAGCATCCTTCTTTAAGGATTCAATATTAGATTACTCAAATGTGAAAAATACCCTACCTTTACTTGGATTCCTGCATCATGCTAAGCCAGGGGTGTCAAACTCAATTTCAATGAGGGCCGCATCAGGGCAGTGATACGATTCAAGTAATTTAACAACCAGTTCTCCCTAATGACTGGCTGGGTAGGAGTGGTCATGTGACTGAGTGGGCATGGCCAACTCGACGTCACTCACAGCAAGGTGAGGTAGCACAGGCAGCCGAAGCGGCCGTGGCGATGGCCGGAGCAAGAAAGAGACGCCGGAGAATCAGACCCGGCAGCTTCTCTCCACCGCAGTGCTTCCCAGATGCGGCTTACAGCTCCGAGCCCAAAGCGGCGGGAGGCGAGGGCTGCCTTGAGAACAAATGTACAACAAATGCAGAATGGTGTTGCTGCGCAAAGGCAAGTACAGGGGTGCTTTGCTCCCACACTAAGGTTTCAGCCATCACCGCTGCTTCGGCCGCTTGTGCCATCCCTCTTTGCTGCAATAGCGCCATTACCTCGCTCTGGCAGGCAACTCCTTTCACCACTTCTTGTACCATCCTCTACGGCAGAGATTTCCAGCCCCATCCACAGCAAGTCTCCCTCCCCTGCCATCGCCCTTACCTTTTCAGGCCAGGCAAAGAGTGACTGGGAGAGGAGGGGCGAGGCCAGCCAGTGGTGGGATCAGCTGGTTCACCAAACTGCACAAAAAATTAACTTGTTTGATTGAACTGGTGTGAACCAGCTGAATCCCACCACTGCATCAGGGTTGTGTTTGACCTGGGGGGGCAAGTGGATGTGGCCAGGGTGGGTGTGGCCAGTTAGATATCATTCGTGTCGGGGGCACCTCTGGTGGCCCAAGCGCTCTGCCAGCAAAAACTGAGCTGCAGCCCTCCCGAGCTCTGTTTTCACTGGCAGAGGCACCACGGGCCAGTCCTTCGCTGTTTCCAGGGTGGCCCCATGGGCCAGATCTAAGCACCCTGTGGGCCGGATATGGCCCGCAGGCCTTGAGTTTGACACCCCTATGTTATGCTATTGCTTGTTTTCACAGAGATTATTGACTTAGCTACAATGGTTGTATTTACCTATCATACAAGTAGGGTATATTAGTTTTGAATTTGTTTTATGGATTGTTATGAGCCATCTAGAGTCATTGTATGAGATAGGGAGCCATGGAAGTCTTGTAAGTAAATAAATAAATAAATAAGCTAAAGAGGTGTCTTTAATGCACAAATGCTTTTCCTCATGTCCTCTATTTAAAAAACAAAAACAATAAACTTCTCATAAAATTCATGCATATTAGTTTACTGTACTTTGGAAGATAATGTTATGCAAGTGGGCTAGAACTGCATTTTCAGCCAAAATGAAAAAAGAAACTTCTTGTACTTTTCTAACTTAAGCCGACTCGCTTACTTGGCTACAGATTAAAAAAAAAAAAAGCTGCATAGTTGATCTTTGTACCTATTTCTATGTTGTTTCCTACATTAAGGTTATATAAATTATCTCGACAATAATTCTTGTATCAGAATTGATTATTCACAAGCCTCAATACATCTTCTGCAAAACTGTAATAATGGAATTCATTACAAATTAGCCAGGAGGCAGAAAAAAATTAAGGTAATAAGGTATTACTGTACATAAAAATGCAGAAATGTCACAGAAGGTTTCTTTTATACTGTCCTTCAGTTTTACCTTTAACAGCACCTTCCTGTGCTGTTAATATTAATAGATTAACTAGTTATGCATTAAATGTCTTCTTGGACATTAAGCATATCTTAAATTGCTGTAAAAAAACCAAGAAAAAGGAGTTTGGGCATGTAGAAGCTTTAAAATAATTGCCATGCTACTTTTACCAAACGTGTATTTTGGGCATGTGATTGCTAAAACAGTATGTTGGATGGTTGCCACATATTTATGTAATGTTCATGTTGTAGTGAATAATATAGAGAGAATAGCGAGACAAGTTTGTTTTGCCCTGCCCTTAAGTGTTTTCTGAGTTAAAGTGAGTGAGAATTTCCTTCAAATTACTCAGAACTATAACAAGATTCCAGAAATTCAACATTGATTAAATACTTTAACTGGACAAATGTAAATATCATTATATAATGAGTTGGAAGTTTCACTATGATTTTTATAACATGGAACTGGGAATGAACTTTTTTTTTAAAAAAACCTATCATTTAAAATATCTAAAACAAGCCATCTTGGACACCAAAGTCAATCTAAAGAAAAACATATTTCTACCAAGCAAACAATCAGGGAATAAGTCTTGATTCCACCAGCAAGATCTGAAGGTTTTCCCCCCATGGTTTCATCAAATATACTGCTGATCAATATCAGACAGAGAAGATCTTCACAAGAGAAACTTAAACCCCAGCAGATACAAATGTAAATATATGGCTTCTTGAAGAGCTGGTTCCCAAATCAGATCTTAAAGGTCATAGTGACTCCTTTAAACTCTCCACAGAAATTGATAGTAGTTGTTACATAAGAGTTACATGCTCCTATAATTGGGCTTGGTCAGAGGCCAGTAGTCTGCAGTAGTCAACTGAATGCATTTGAAAGGCAGAGCAGGATTTGAAATGGGATATAATTCAACCATGTGTTACAGTGGCCAGTTCTAAGATCTCCAAGAATGAATGCAGTTAGCATGCCAGACTTAGCTGGGCAAATATACCAGCTGCAAATCCAAGTATTGGGATTTTAACCCCAATAAAAAGGCAGCTGAAAGTCCAACTTTCTCTGCCCTGAATGTTTAACTTATTCCTCTAGTGTTTTTTTTTTAAAGCATTCAGGAGTTGGGAGAATAATAGGGCACATCCTAGATTGCAAAAGTCTGAAAAAAATTCCATATGGATGAGCAGTGTCAATTCCAAAAAAGGAAAACAACCCACAAACCACGCCTAAGGGGTTTTATTTTGAAACAATTCCAACTTATGCAATTGAGACAATCCTCTCTCTTTGTTGCTTGGCAAAATTAAGCTCTGTCTTCCTGGTTTCCATATTGGATCTCAATGTAATCTTTTCTTTAAACATGTACACGTCAAAGGTCAGGAGGTGTTTCATTCCTAGAGAATTATAGAACTGGAAGAGGCCATGCGAAGCAAACATTATAGCATCCCTAGGAGATGGCTACTGCATCCCATCCAGTTTTCTGCATAAGTCCCACTAACAGCTATTCCTGTTGTTAGGATGCTGTTTCTAACACAGAATCAGTATCTGCCGGCCTGTACTTTGAATTAATGGTATTTACATCCTGAACTCTAGAAATATTGTTTTTCAAAGGATTAGGGTTAGGGTTAGGGTTGCTCATTTTTATCAGGAAGACCAAAAGGACTAACTGAAAGCAAACACATATCAAGGCTATTGCACTACCCCCTCCTCCTCCCGTCTCACTCACACACACATGTAGACAGAGGATCCCCTATTTTGGCCTTTAGACTGTCCAGTGACATGACAAAAATGACTAGATGAGCTACTATCATTAACGTTTTGTACCACCCATCATTCTTAGTCGTTCTGACATTTTTTAGAATGGGCAACTGTGACCCTGTATTTTAGTGAGGCAGAATATAAGAGGCTCAAGCATATGTTCCTCCTTCGCCCCCCCCCCACCTTAAAAAAAAAAAACACAGCAGCCTTCTGAGGAAGATCGCAGGAACAGGGACCGCAAGTATAGCTTTAGGGAATTAGTATCAGAGGCTTGAGAAGAGATCCGGACGGCTGCTACTCTGGAAGCACATATTGTGCAATTCCCCTAACAGGAACAGATGCAGGCGCTTGAGGCAGGAGTGTGGTTCAGCGATGCGTTGGCCGGAAAAAAGAAAAAAAACACCTCACGACTTGTAATCCACAGAAGGTGCCCAGGTTGGCTTTCCAGATGTCGCAAGTCTGTGCGGGTTCAACCACCGGCGGCCAAAAGGGAGAGAAACCCTCCCCTCCCCTCGCCCTCCCTCCCCTCCCTCCATCCTCACTCACGCTGTGCTGCCCGGGCGCCCGCTGCTTGAAGGTGGTCGCGAGGGAAATGGGGGGCACCACGGCCAGGGAGCTCCATTGTTCGGGTTCCTGCCCCACGTGGATAGCCTGAGTGGCGAAGTGCCTGAAAGGCGGCAGGAAACCGGAGCGGCTCTCCTTCGCGCCTTCCATTTTGCCCGCGACAGGTGCTCCCGTCCCGGCGAGAGATGCCAAACGGCGACTCGGCAACTGCAGGAGGATCGGACGGGGAACCGAGCGAGCGAGCGATCTGAGCAGCGCCCTCGGACTCGGCTGGCGCAATACCGCGGCGAGTTGCTCCTTTACCGGCTCGCTCTGGCTGGCAGGATCAACTGCCTTAAGGCGGGGACGCTCAGCTCGGGTTGGCTGGCCGGAGCGTCGCATCACACCGCGATGGGTGGAGACCGGGCAGCCCTATCTCGCCATAATGCTGGCCCGAGCCCGGTGTCCGATTGGCGCAGGAGCGAGGCGCGTCGCCCGGTGCCCGGGTTTGCTCTAGGGTCGAAGGACGGGGCGGACTTGCGGGGATTGGCGCTGCTATGCCGGATCGATCGTTGGTTAGGATGCTGCCTTCACATCCTCTGGGATCAATGGGAGGGAGAGAGAGGAGAGAGAGGAGGAGGAAACGCGGGTGACTGGGTAGGGAAAGAGCCCGGCAGAGCGTGCGAAGGGGATTCCTTTCACCGCATCTCACCGCTTCCCGCAATGTTGGAGTGAGAGAGGTTCATTGTGCGACTGGATTTGGTGTCCATCCCCCTTTTAAAAGTTCACTTCCGGCTATTTCCAAAGAAACTTCAACAAGTAACGCCATCCTTTATTGGAGGGAGAGGGAGAGAGTATGTGTGTTCTGGAAGAAGAAAATAATGCATTTATCCTGATGGTCATCTGTCTCTGATTTAATCATCACCAAGAAGCAGAAATCTCTGGATGAGAAAGGCTGCCACTCCTGGCCTCCCCGACCCGCTCTGGCTATTGGCTGGCAAGGCAGATGTTGCAGCCTTAAATGGGAAGGCTGAATAAGGGCAATATTGAGGGCTTTGAGGAAGTGATGAAGGGCTTTATCTCCTGCTTTCGTGTTCCGTGAATGAGCCTGGCAATGTATTAGTTAGAGAACTGGAACTACTCAGTTGGTAAGGAAGCCTCAGGATGCAGCTGGAAGTGAAGATGCTGCATTCTCAGACTTGACGGATGTGAAATGGACCACGTCCTGTGTCAGCATCTAGTATGGAGAAGGCATTGGAGGGCTATAGAAGGCTGTGGAAGTTTTGTCAAGAGTATACAAAGTGAATACATACATACATCAATTTTACCCTGACCTGGTAGGTGCCCAGAAAAGCTCCTTTGGAGCTGGCACCTCACCTGCCTTCCCTAAACACCTGGATATTAGCCCATCCCCAAGATCCACTGGATGCTGTGCTCCTCGTCGGAGTGACTAATACAGTAGTGTCGGGGCTCACCGACGACCCTCGCCCCGACACCGCCGAGAGCCTCGCCCCGAGTCAGCACCCGGCGTTTCCAGCCTGCCGGGCTGTGGCCTCACCCCGATGCTGCTGAAAGCCTTTCCCCTACCCTG
>JANHJO010004341.1:33069-43688 GCA_032468235.1 Pseudoxyrhopus heterurus
TTTACCTACCTCAGAAGGATGGAAGGCTGAGTCAACCTTGAGCCTGGTGGGATTTGAACTTGCTAAATTGCAGGCAGATGGCAGCTAAGTACTAAGTACTGTGCTCTAACCTCTGCACCACCAAGGCTCTAATATATCTGAGGTGTACCAGGTTAGGAAAGGTCTTGACAATATTAACATTTGCCTATATAGTGTTATGTTGCTAAAAGGTGCTCACTGCTAGAAAATGTAACTTGCCAATCAATATTTAATGCCAATTCCATTATTTTTATTGCCCCCAGAAGAACCTAGAGATTGAAAACAGGAAGGAAACACATTTTCTCCAAACGTCATTTAATAAGGTATAATGTTATGACAATGACTTTTTAAAAGGAAGGTAATGTGCTTTGAGAAAGGGTAGAAGAAAACCAGGTGTACAGTCAAGTTGGAAAAGCTGGAAACTGTGCCCCAAAATAACTACAGGATACCAGATTTTTCTAAAGAATTCAGTGAGATTTGCTTCACACTCAGAGCCTTTAAACATGGGAGTGTTAAAATATACATGAAATATATATCCATTCCACCATCAATTTTGCCTGATTATCTTTTCCTCTGGGCAGAACAAAACACTGAATGTTTGTTAATCATAAAGTCACTGTGTTTCCCTGAACCTGGACCTGTTCTGGGACCCTGGGAATATCACACTGTATTTTCCCATTGCTTAGCACAAAGAAAGTCTGTTCTTACTTAGACTGTACCATAATTATGCATAATGCATAATTATTATGCCCTTTAAGACTGTGTATTGCATGCATTTATATGTAGTTTAGGTTTGGGAGGTTAATTTATTGTGTGTTCTTTTAAGATTGGCTTTTTGTTTCAAAAAAAAAATCCCAGCATTAACTACATTTTCCCTCATATTGCAAACAGCAAAATATTGTCATTCAACTTGGCCCACTGCAGCAGAGGAAAAATATTATTTTTAAAAGGTATTTTAGTTTATCATTCCCAAAGGTTATAAAGCAAAACATTTGTTTTCAGGATTATACATTTTGTTTTTGACTCTGTTTCAATAATACAGTTAATGGATTCATGGAAGAGGGAGGAAGTGGCTACAGTCTTACTGTATTGGGATCTCCAACACAATTGTCAATTGATCCTGTCCTTAAGGAAACTAAATTCCCACAATAGACCCAGTCTTGCTTGGGTTAAGCTACATCCACTCAGTCGATCAATTGTAGGAAGATTTAAATCAAGTCACTTGACCAATTTAGTTTACTAGTCTTCCAAGAAAAAGAGCTGGAGAGAAAGAATGCCTGCTTAAGCAAGCTCCTTCATCACAGAACTCACAGTCAAGGTCTGGCACTACAGAACGTATCTCTCCCAATGCAGTAACTAAACCATGCTTATTGTTTCTGTGTAGCCAGTAAGGAGTTGGCAATATAATGAACCTTTGTCATATAGTCCTGGTCCAGTGCTCATGGGATACAAGGCCCTTCCTGGGAAAAGTGGTGGGGATTTTCTCCAAATGGCAACTTTTAATCCAGCTAATATGGTTGTAACCTGCCAGAACCACCCAGGAGATGGGTTTGTGGCTGAGTTTAGCCACTGTGGGTAACAGTCATAAAGATGTAGTCGAACTTCATGGAGCAACCTGTAATCCTGAGAATTGTCCCAGGGTTTGTCTAATCTGGCTGTAGCTTAATAGTTATACAATTCTTTTCCATAATCAAATCACAGCTCCCAGAGGATCTTGCCCAGCAACCCATCAATGCTCAGGTTGGCTTTATCTGAGATAATGTTAGTTTGTATAAGACCTATCGTTCCAATGAAAATTAAGGAATGTTCCTCCACTGCTAAAACTCAAGTGGAAGAGGCATAGTTTCCATTGGCCTTGGCTTTTAAGTACATTCAGAAAAGAAAGGAATGGATGTGTTTAAATTCTATATGAGTGAGATAGAATGGAAATCCTAGGGGTTGTACACCCAGTACACCCAAGGGATCTGCTTTATATACTGTAGGTCCTTTGGAAGCAGAAACAATATTGCCATTCCCTTTTTCAGAAATAAGGAAACTTTTTTCCTCTAAAGCAATGGTGCCCAACCTTTGCAGCTTGATGGCCTGGCTTGGGGGGGGGAGAAGGGGGGCTGCATGAGTGGTGGGTAAATGTGTATGCACCTGCAGCTCAACTTGCCTGAGTGGTGGGCCGGCACACCCACACATGTGCATGCAGCTCGACTTGCACAGGTTGAGGGGTGCATGTGCAGGCCCTCTGGCTCGTTGCAGACTCACATTGCGCTGTGCATGCAAGCACATGCACCGCGGCTACCACTCATGCACCCAGTTCTGAATGGACGTGGGCCGGGGGTTGGGGACCCTGTTCTAAAGCAGTGTTTCTCAATCTCAACGACTTTAAGAAGAGTGGGACTTCAACAGCATGCTAGGGTGGATAATTTCAGAAGTTGAATTCTACAGGTCTTAAGGTTGTTGAAATTGAGGAACACTGCTCTAAAGTGTATCTCGGTCAAACCTGCTGAGATCATGCTTTAGCATTGGAACAGATTAGAGAAGATAATACTGATGTATTAGTTTTGTTTAAGACCCAGTTTGGTATAGTCACTAAGGCATATGGCTAGAAACTGGTGAGTTCTAGTCTAGGTTAGAGATGAAGCCAACTGGATGACTTTGGGCCAGTCATTCTCTTTCAGTTCTAAGAAGGAGGCAATGGTACTTCTGAAAAACCTTGTCAAGAAAACTGCAGAGACTAGTCCAGGCACTTGCCAGGAGTCAAAAACTGACTCAAAAACACACACAAAATAATGCTTTGTTTAATATGCAATATGGGAATAGGTTGGTATTGAAGCATTATTTATCCTTAGGTTCTGCTAATCCCCTTTTATTTGCTTTTTAGCTGGGACCAGAGAAAAATAAAGTATGGAAAGCATGCATAATATGACATTATAGGGTTTTTTTTCCTTTCCTCATATTAATGAGGAATATAATATATAATATAATATAATAATCATGTTAATATTTTTCCAATATTAACAACACCCAGAAATAATCGCTGCAGGCAAATGATGAGATTCAAGACCAGTTGATAGGAGACAGGATAGAATTTTGGAATTTGCTGCCATAATGGCAACTACTTAACTTTACAAAAAAATTAAACAATTTCATGAAAGTAGGTTGTTAGCAGCTGTCAGGTTTAACAGCTGTATGTTACCTCTGGAATCCAAAGCTTTAAATTGATGGAGAGCAATAATGGAGGAAGGCCTGTAAGAATAATAGGGTGCATCTACCTTTAGCTTGATCCAACAGACAAGAGGTTTTGCTTCCCTACAGTGCAAGATCACCTATATGCCTGGTTTTTCATTGCAAATACCCACGTTCAACAAAAGTGAAAACAAAGATTCAACATTCCAATACGAGTAGTCCTCAATTTACCACCATTCATTTAGCAACTGTTCTAGTTTACGATGGCACTAGAAAAAAGTGAGCTACAACCAGGCCTTGCACTTACAAGCATAGCAGCATCCTAATAGTCAAAATTCAAGCACTTGGCAACCGGAATGTATTTACAATGGTTGCAGCATCCCAGGGTCATGTGATCTCCATTTGTGACCTTCCCGACTGGCTTCTGACAAACCAAGTCAATGGGAAAGCTGGATTTACTTAAAGACCCTATAATTCACTTAACAAACATAGGGATTCACTTCACACTCGTGGCAAAAAAGGGTAAAAAAATCAGGAGTGACTCACTTAAAAACTACTTTGCTTAGCAATGGAAATTGTGGCCCCAATTGTGATCATAAGTCAAGGACTACCTGTAGTCCAAAATTCATTGTTCCCATATCTGAACTCCAGAGAAATGTCTGGTACTCAAAAAAAATTTTTTAGCTTATTGGGTAAAATCCAATTCTCTCTGTCTATGTGACTAATTCCAAACTGGGACTCATTTGTTCCTTTCATCTAAAGAAATATATTATATATTATATAATATATAATATATTACCCTTTCCCACTGTTGGGCTGGAGGAATCAGACTAATTCATCTCGTCTAATCATCACTTAGATTTTTGGTTCACATGGCAACATATCACTGCCATGTACCTAACAAATAGGTTTAAAACACTCCATCTTGCTCAGTAACCTTCCTTTCTGAAAATCCAGTTTTATAATAAGACGTAACAGATTTCTGAACTAAGTGAAATGCTCATGGTCCAGATCTGATATATGTACATGCATTTTAACATATGCCAACCCTCTTGTGATATTCAAAGAATTCTTCCAAACCAATCTGTACATTATACTAACCCCATAACATGATTTGTCTGGATTTTCTTTAGAATTTGCTTAGAATGCTTTATGAACAGAGCCATGATTGTATATAAATCATGGTTTATGGCAGGATATTGTGTCAGCTCAGTCAGCTGGTGCTCCTTCAACAAACTGAAGTCAGATAAACAATGACTTAATGCAATCCAGCCAGTCAGAATAAAACATGTGTATGGATTTCTCTTAACCGGATAAGAATAGAAATAGCAAATGGATTCCTTGCTATTGGAATAAACTTAAGAAAGATAAGGGTCTAAGAAACCATTGCTGAATGATTTACAGTACTTTAATCATTTATAGTAGATTAAGGTAACAGATTTCCTTACCTGATAGAAGTCAGACAAAGGTTTGAATTTATACATGCAAATTTTCCCAACGTATGGTTCATTCATGTAGAGAGTAAATGGATTTATCCTCCCTAAAGCTATCATTTGGCATCTGGCTCAGATTATTAAGCCTCAGGGTTCTAGTAGAAATGACAGTAGATCTTGCAAGCCTAACATCTGCTTGTACCTGCCATGAAAACACAAGCCTTGTCTTAAAAGGATCTGATCCAATATCTTTTATGTCCATACTTCTGTTATAAGCAAAACCTTGCTTTGAGCCCTTTCCTATGCATTCTGTGGCTTTTCTTTGGGGGAGGGGGGGTATTAGGTTAAAAAAAAAGAGAGATGGCCAAGCACACTGACTCTCCATCTTCTCAGTTTCTGACCTTGCCAAGTTGAGCACTAAGGTGTAAAAGCCACTATATGTAGAGTGAGCTCTGTGCATGTTCAACATTTTGAAGCTAAATCCCTAACATGGGGCCTATGTACATCAGTAATCTGGTAACACCTCTCCTGATACTGCCAAGCTAACCCCACTTGATTTTACTTATTAAAAACTCTTTTAATTATAAAATAAATATGAAAGTAGTATGTTGGAAAGAAAAGCACAAGCATTGCACATTATTTTAGTCACATTGTCAACAATGCCTCCAGGCCCCACATAGGCATCAGAGGTTGTCTCAGCAAATTAAAAGGATAGGAAACAGCAGTCCAGGACTTTGACTAGAAATGTACCCACCTGCCCAGCAAAACCATAATGGGATGCTAAAAAGCATCCTGAATTGCCAGAGAGAGACAAGGAACAATCACATCAGACTGCCTTCCAATAAATGGATGTTTTGTAAATGTCTATGACCACCAAGACACCCATATTTTCATAGTGCTCATAGTATGTTCTGGAAATTAGTGTGCCTTTTAGAAGGTGACAGATGGGGATACATGTTCTGTGTAACCAGGGCTCCAAATAATTCTAGATGTTCAAGCAAATATTTGTAGAACCCCAATCAGATGTTATCATTCAGGATGGCAAAGTTAGGGAGTATAGGAATGGCTTGCAAAGAAACATCAGAATCAGGGTCAGCGTGCAAAGCTCCATGCCTCTTAGATGTAGTTAAGCATTCTAATCACACCCAAACAGGACAATGTACATCTTCAGACGGTTCTCTAAATGCTTGCAATCATGGCATAGAAGTAAAAATGAACTTTCACAAAATACTGTAACCCCGTTGCCATGCACCAGTTTTGCTGTTATTACTAGAAGAACACTGCATTGCATTTCAGAGAAAGAAGCTTTTTCCTGTGACAGGTATTTTTCAGTTTTAAATCCATTACGGAAAGGAGTCACTAAACAAAAAGATGACAGTGTATTATGGCGCTAGAAATGTACAAATAAGGGCAACTAATTGACGGACCAACCAAAGCATTTTTTTGCAAAACAAAAATAAAAAAAACTAGATTATTCAGATACATTTTTGTCTGTAGCTCCCCACTAATGGGGACAAGGCAGCTTTATAAGATTATACCTGTTTGGGAGAAGTTTTGATGGAAGCAAATGTTTCCATTTTTCATACCCTGCCACTTCTTTGAACTTCACAGCAATCAGGTTTCTACAAGATTATGGAATTGCCAGCATGATGTGATAGTTCAGCTGTTGGGGATCAAATGAAGGCATGATCTTGAGGACCAGGGTTATCTGCCAAGATGACGGCCAGAACCATGCAACCAAAGGCTCACCTTGCATGTAAAAAATAGATTGAGCTTTGATTGCATGGTTGTGGTCGTCATCTTAACCTTTTGGACCCCTGTAGACATCCCTGTTGAGGACTCTGAGAAATAAAGGATATTTATTTATTTATTTATTTAAACATTTTTATAGGCTTCCCATCTTACCTCAAGGTAACTCTGGGCCTATTTGTGCCACAGGGAGGTGAAATGACATGAAGACGAGCTCAGAAACTGAACTGTATTGTGAAAGTGAACTGAAGGCACCATATTTCTGCCTGATCTGCTGGTAGACAAGGACAGAAGAAAATGTTCCAAGGGGGAGAAAATTGGGAAGGGGGAAGGGTATCTTATCCCAAGTCTCCTTCAGCTCATATGATGCCATCATCTTCAAATATATGTATATTTCTCTACCAGAAATGCTTTTTGTTAACACTGGTTACAAACTGGATACCCAATTTGCATTCTTAAACTTGAGAGGACTTCTTTCTCATTCATACCCAGCAATGAACAACAAAATGACCTTTATTTCAGGCAGGCAGGTAAATGCAGCAATTTTTTTTTCCTCTAGGATCAACAAGTTTCCGGTGCTACTTCTGGTTCCAAATATCTTAGTTAATCAACGACTTGCTTTCCAGCTTTGCCAGGCTGCCTGCCAAGACGGTATAGTCGGTGTTCATCTACAGGGGAAAAGAGAGGATCCTTTGCTCATTCATTTCATTTGGCAACTGGTTGAGATTTAATAAGGGAAAGAGAGGGAATAAGCACAGGAAGTCAGTGAATGGCGTGCAAGGTACCATTCTGGAACATATTTCAAATCTTAAGATTCTGAATCATTTTGTATTTTGCCAAATCATAGCACAAAATGTGTTGAATGTGAACATAGAACTAATATTAGAATGTCATTGTACAAATGTATGACATATCCATGCCAGTAATGTTATGAATGGCTTTGGTACAGATACACCTCATTTGAAAAGTGATATTATACAGCTGCAAAAAATGCAAAATTATATTAGTGCTCACTGACATTCCTCAAGAGAAAAAGGTTGATGGATTATGACTCCTTATAAGGGAGAACTTGACCAAGGTGTATAAAACCACTCATGGGATGGAGAAAATGGACAGAGAAAAGGTTTTTTTCCTCTATCAACAAAAGATGATCAGGGATCATGCAAAGAAGCTGATTATTAAGAGATTTAGAACAGACAAAGAAAG
The DNA here is from genome assembly GCA_032468235.1 of Pseudoxyrhopus heterurus. NCBI lineage: Eukaryota > Metazoa > Chordata > Lepidosauria > Squamata > Pseudoxyrhopus > Pseudoxyrhopus heterurus. The sequence goes on from JANHJO010004341.1 coordinate 40,653, forward strand.
TGTTACTTTACAAGGAGCGCAATAAATGGTGTATTTCATTAGTATGAATGCCAAATTGGGTTGCAGCAATCCAGATTAGTAGTTTGAGATTTCTGTATTTCTTTGTTGCCATGTAGTGACGGTCTGGATTTTTTTTAGCCCAAATCTGGTTTCTCTATTTAAAATGACATAAAACAGATTTGCAATTTTGGAAAAAAAAATTGTTGTCACTGATGCAAATGTGCCATGTATTGGATGGCTTAAAACAGGGGTGTCAAACTCGCGATAACACGTCATCATGTGACGTATTGCAACTTTTTTTCCCTTTGCTAAACTGGGGTGGACATGGCCAGCGCTTGACATATCCAGCCCGCGGGCCACGAGTTTGACACCCCTGGCTTAAAAGGACTGGGTGTATTCGTGGAGGACAAGTCAATCAAAGGTCCAATGTTACCTTTGGGTTGGGAATTATTATAATTTAAACATGAATGCAAATACCAACCAGGCTCTTTTTTTAAGGAAAAGCAGAACCATCATCCTGGTCAATGTATTTGGAGAAGTGGGAGGTTGTCCATCTGTGCTGTCCTACTCTACTGTAAGAAAAGGCATTAAGCAAGACAAATGCTTCAGGCAGCTTGCTTGTATTCTTCCCTCTGCAGCAACTGAATGTGATCTGAGACCATACCTAAGAGCAAGGAACAAAACAGAGCTGGGGTAAAAGAACAGAAACGATGGGCAGGCCAAGGTTAGCAACTTTAATCCATCAGTCTCCTCTATTGTAATCCAGGGGTCCCAGTCTTTTTGGAGAACATATTGTATGCACAATCATAAAATGTTTGCAAAGAGGATCAGAACCAGATACAAAGTCCTAGTACCCTCTCTAATCCCCCCTTCTGCAGACTGCTCCATGGTGCCCTTGTTTACCTTTGTTCTTTTTCTAGGCAGGTGACCATCCAAGCAAATCATTAAGTTGTTTAAGCTGCCCATCATTTTGAATCTCAAATTTACCGAGCATGTGTGGGCCCCAGGGACATTTCTGGAAATAAAAGTAATTCTGAATACTGGTACTTTGCTTCTGTTATAGGAGGAGGAGGAGGAGGAGGAGGTGGAGGAGGAGATCAGCTTGGTAGGACTTGTGAGAATTCTAGGCACATGGGTGCTTCTGGATGCTGTATCAGAAACCCTGGTTCCTTCACACATCTCTTTGAACAGACTGGGATTTCAATGAACAAACTTGACCTGAATTATAGCTAATTTAAAAGCAGTTATTTGACAGCCCCTGGGGTTGTCAAAGGAACTGGCACAGATGAAGTCTGAGTGAAGGAAGAAAAATATCACAACCCCTGCCAGGCTGTATTTGCTTATAAGGCCTCTAGCAATTTCCATTTCATTCATGCAAGTGCTGTGAAATTATTTAAATATGAGAAGATGATTTATAGACTATCAAGCCCCAAATATGTTGTTAAATTCCAGGATCTTCCTTCTCTTTGTCTCAGGCAATAAGAAAACAGGAGCTCTTCTTGTAACTGATAAGTGGTACATACCAAAGGAAAAGTGTCACCTGTGCATTTTATTAGAATTTGAAAGCAATTTGCAGTTAAACTAACTTTCTTCCCTGTTAACAATTTTATGCCTCCCCCACACCAACTGCAAGTATGTAATTACTGAATGATCTGCAGAATTTTAATGAATTCTACCCTCACAATTGAATTACCATTGCACTGACTTAAAGCTCATCCCTATGTCCCCCTGCCTGTGTCTCAAAGATGGCTTGTTGATCATGTCCTCATGATGCATCCTCATCTCAACCCCCAGCTCATAGCTGAGGCTGCCTAGTTTCAATTTATCTGATCCAAGAGAGAAAAGCAAGCAAGAGACTGTGTGAGAGTAAGAGGGACAGATATTCTTTCTTCTGGAGGGTGAGTATGGGGTGCCACATTTGATCCCAAGAGCGAGTAAGGGCTTCATAGAAAACCATATAGCAATAGCATTAGATTTATATACCGCTTATCAGTGCTTTACAGCTCTCTCTAAGCGGTTTACAGAATCAGCATATTGCCCCCAACAATCTGGGTTCTCATTTTACCGACCTCAGAAGGATGGAAGGCTGAGTCGACCTGGAGCCTGGTGGGATTCGATCAGCCAAACTGCTGATCGGCAAGTCTGCAGAGTAGTCTGCAGCACTGCGTTCTAACCACTGCGCCACTGCAGAGGGTGCTGAAAGCCCCTGCCCAGACCACACATCAGGTTCAGGGAAGACCCTAGAAACATTTGCTTGCTATTGGTCCTAAACAACACTATTCAACTTGTCAACTTACTTGGCTGATAAAAGACAAAGAAAAAGAACGATTATGGGCTGCTAACTTCTGTATTGATATTCTTAGTCATTGCCTTTTGGAAGATGTTTACCCCACCCAGACATCGACCCACCTGGTGACTTCAAGCTAACCTAGCTTTGAAGCAGGAGAACTGTTGAAGAAGACACACCTCCACTGTTCTCAATCCATTACTCCAGGAGAGGCAATCACCTTGATTTTCTTTGACAAAGCCATGGTGGAGAGCCAGATTAGGCTGATGGTGCAACATTTCCCCCTCAAATGGCTGCAGGATGAGGAGAATTGGTTTCTTAAGACCAGGAATGCTGATAGCAGAGTGGCTGGAAATAGATAGGGTAGTAAAACCTATTTGTAAAGCACTAGAGGCACTGTTGTTACTGAAGAAGAAAATATGAAGTGGGAATTGGCAATTGCAATTAAGTATTGCCTAGCTGTCTGTGTTGGGATATCTCCTTCCTGCAACTAACTTGGGATTTCCATTCTCTCTTTTCTCCTCCTACCCCCCCCCCCCACCAAGCACCCAAATAAGACCTCAGGAAAACAATAGATTCAGAGAAGTGGTTGGTTGGAAGGACAGATTAGATGCAGATATTTTGGCAGAGGGTTACTGACTTAAGGAGCAGCAAGACAGAAAAAAGACTCCTTAAGAAAGATGAATGAAAGAATAGGGCTAGATACACTCCAAGATACCTTCCAACCTTTCTATTCTATGATTCATATC
>JANHJO010004341.1:62523-74566 GCA_032468235.1 Pseudoxyrhopus heterurus
TGAGGAGAGGAATCTTCTCTCTGTCGCTTACAAAAATGTTGTAGGAGCAAGAAGGTCATCTTGGAGAGTTGTCTCAAGTATTGAACAAAAGACAGAAGGTGCTGAGAAAAAGCAGCAAATGGCTCGAGAATACAGAGAGAAAATTGAGACTGAACTAAGGGACATCTGTAATGATGTGTTGGTAAGAATTCATTTTAATTTTTTTCTTAACCTTTAACAGTGGCTAAACTCTTGTTTAGGCAAGCTCCAACATTTTTTAATGTATTTTTTTAATCTCTTATAAATCTGTTGTACTGTATAAATCTGTAGAAAATCAGACAGTGGAATAATTTCCCTTTTTCTTAAATCTTATACCTGGAAATTTAGCATGTTATTTAGATATTGCAGTAACATGTTCAGTCTTGCTGACAATGTCAGTGTTCAAATAATTTACAATTCACTAAAGGTAAATGAAAAAATGTTTGATCAGCTAGTACTTTGGAAAAGTAAAATATTTCAATCTACTATTATAAGCTATCTTATCTATTATCTGTGTAACCTAGAGGATATATGCTTTGTATGAGAAGTTGTAATTTTCACTACAGAAATCAGGCCCCTCCCTAAATAAGATGATGTAATGTTAGCAATGACTCACCCCTATAGAGCACTTTTAAAGAGGGGAAAGAGAAAGCAACAGTACTAAAAGTCTACTTTAGATTGTACCCAAGCAAGTTTTCTGTAACTGCACCATTGAATCTTAAACATGATTGTACGAATTAAAAAAACTAGGAATACCAGATGTGCTTTTTTAACTTTTATTTTTCTGATAAACCAACAATTTATTTTGTGTTAACATGAAAAAATTAAAATACCGGTATTTGACATTGGATATATTTCAGTAAGAAATTTCCTTTAATGCATTGAATCAATCATATTAGCATAATTAATATACATCTTAATATATTGTTTGGGTATGTCCAAAAGCCATATTTTAAGTATATTAATTTGAAGGTCATTCATTTACCTTGGCTTTTCTCCATATAAAAGCCTTGAGAAAATAAGAGTGATAATCACAGGAGAGGTAGAACATATAGGAAATAGTATTTTAGCCAGCTAAAAATCTCCAAGTGATTTTTATTTAGCTATAGCAAAAATATATTTTCCTTTTTTAAAACACTGCTTAATGCAGTACAGCTTTTAAAGCTATGCAGATGATGTATTTGTTAGCTTATAAAAACCTCAATATTTAAATTACTTTTCCACTATAATATAAAGCTGTATTCTCAGTTTTCATCAGACGTCATAATTTGGTTCACCCAGATTATTACAACACCTCAACTGATGGCAAACCTTATGAATTTCTAGTTATAAATTAGGGAGGGAAACTGCTTATTTGGATAATTTGAATTGGTGTAAACTAAGTCAAAAATCCTTTTTTGTAGAACATCAGTAAACCTAGAAAGTAGCTCATCAGCTAAGTATTAAATTTACTGGTCCTATAGCTTTTGGTAATCTCATTTTATAAAGAATATGACCCAGGAGAGAGTTGATAACGATTAATACATGTTTAGGGTCTTTCGGTGATTATTCCTAGGAGGAACAATTTTTATGTGTATGTGTAATTGGGGCATTTTTATTGTTAACATGATAGGTACTATTTAAGTAGAATTATTATATCAAGACGTTGAAAAGAAAGTTTTCATTTCTTTTACATTGGCAGTATAGCATTTATTCATTTTTGGGTGCTTGAAGCGGGGGCAAGATACAGCACACAGGGAATATAAGATGACAAATTCAGACCTTTTCTTTCCCATCTGTTGTCCCCTCTGCCACTTATCACCAAGATAATTTCTGTGTGTGTGTGTGTGTATGTATCTCCAGTTCTTGTTCTAAACTCTTTTCACCTGAAGTGAATGTAGCTTCTAGGTCTTTAGTAAAAAAAAAAAAAAAGTCTCTCCGGTCAAGATTTTTTGTGTTTTATTTGTTAAAAGGAGTGTTGAAGATAATATTTTGCTTTTACTTTGTCTCTCAAAAGTGAATGACTTTATTCTGGCATGTGAGCTGTGGTTGAACTTAAAGAATTATCTTTTCTGTATTATGTTTTGTCCTCTTTGTGTCCCAGGTTGTAAATTATTATTTTTTTTTAAGAATCACATATGCAAACATGAAATAGACTGCGGAAAATATTTTATGGTTTATCCCTTATTTTATATGGAGATTCTTTTCAATGGGATCATTCTGGGAGGATGACATGGCACTAACTCATGCAAACAGGGAGATTAATTAAAATAATTAATGCATGAATTGAACACAATTCCAGATTCCCCTTTTATCTCACAGGCTATGGTGTTACACTTATGTCAGTTCCCACAATTACAACTGGCATGGAATTATGGGGTTTAGCAATCCATATTTGATGCTAGCTAATGTTGTGATGAAGAGCCCCAGCCACTACTTCATGGTCTCAGGAATAGAGGTTATCCTCAATCTTATGAAGAGTTAATATCCCTATTCCAGCCCTAAACAGTATGAGATTTATTGCTGAATTTTAATGTTGGAAAATACTCCATCCATTCGCCCCAACTCTGCCCCAAATTAAGGGAAATTAGGGTCATAACAAGGGAGTGGGGGTGGGGTTTAGTGTTTGAAAATACTGTATAGTACCTGTCAGGGATGTAGCACAAACTGTTGGTAGACATCTGAAAACAATATTGGCATTGAATCTTGCTCAATTATTTGTAACTCAATTTGTCTTTTCCTGACTTTGTTTTACTACGATTTTGCCCATCTGGAAGCCCTTTGCTTCAAGTAAAATACATAGTAGGTCTATGCTGAAAAAAAGGTTAAGATCCTGGTGACCACAAATTTTGGCTTGGCTAAGTTTAGACAAAAGTATAACTAAGTGCATTAGCTCCCAATCAATAGTTCCATACAGTTCCAACATAGTTGTAATATTTACTTCTTGGCACAGAGAAGAATAATTAAGACTGAATGATTTGCCTCTCTTGTTAGTGATGTAATTGGTCTTAAAATTGATTTAAGTAATATATGATTTCAGAGCAAATTTTGTGGATTTCTGGTCATACTTTTATAAATTGCTAAGCAATACTGTGAAGGGTTTTGACTTGATTGAATATATCTAATTCCATTGGTACATTTGGTTTTGGGAATGGCTAGAAACCAAGGATTAGCTGAAGCCTTCTAAGTGCTTTGACTTTAATTTCCATCATCCTGGTAGCACAATCAGTGATAAATATAGTACAGAAAAGTTTCTGATAAAACTTACTTTTCTAAAAGTTTTCTATTAAATAGAAAACAAGACTTATCCTAAAACACTGATCACTGAATTCTTTGGTTGAATATTGTCAATCTTTTATATTTTCTTTTCCTCTTCCCACTTTCTTTCTTACAACACAGAGTTTTTAATTTTGTTTGATGAAAGACATCTGAAAAATATAAAACCAGCTATAACTTTGTCCATTTGTGGTTAATGCTAATAGTTACTGATTGTGGATTTTGGAAATGTTTAAATAAAAGCATTTTTAATATTTTAGATGAATAGAAAGTCCATTTTATATCTTGTGAACCTTCCAGAATTGTTGAGTTAGTGTATGTGCGCGTGCATGTGCACTCGTGTACATATGTGTGTATATTGAAATTTGAGGTACCTTGTTTTTAAACCTGGAATTATTAGGCAATTTCATTGAAATGGCTTCATTTACATTTTTTCCAAGCATTTAGATCTAGATTTCAAAATGAAAACCTAGCTCTGCTAATTAAACTATATCAGATAACATCTAAACAAAAAGATAAATTGTAGGAACCATCTCTGTTCACACTACCATTGGTTGCTTTCTTTTCTTTATACAGAGAGAAAAAATTCTAAAATTTTGCAAATAAGCTTGTTAGGTTGTCAGTATGAACTAAAGTCATTGTCACAAATCAACTAAGTTTTTCAATCCAGTATCTTATTTCATTAAACTATAGTTTCTACATACTATTCATAATGTCACCAAGGATTGACAAGTCTGCATTACAATATAATATTTAATCATGATTTGTTTGAAGTGAATTCCAGATGAAAAATTCTTAACTGATAAACAAAAAGGATGTTTCTGCCATAGGCTTTTATTACATGTAGTGATAATTTCATTTTTAGTAATGCAAATAAATGAAAGGTGGAAGAAATATTCCAACGGAATCACTGTATAGAAGTTCCTAATTCAGAAGTGTGTTTTTCATGTAGTTATCAATGGAGTTGCTATGACCTAGAAAATAATATTCTTAATCGATAATAAATTCAGGAAGTGAAGGTGGCAGTTGAGATCTACTGTAAGGCTAACTTTTTTATCATCATAAAAAACTGCATCCTTACACTGGAATGAATTTTCTCCCAAAGGTAAAAAACAGCCTTAAAAATATATTATTAGCAGGATTAGGGATAAGCTTCTGACTTTAAGAACTGGTTCTGTGAAGAAAACATTTCAAAATTCTAGAAACCTCAGTAACTGCAAATGGAGATTCCTCCCTCATTCCAGTTTCATTGAGTTGGAAATCAATATTGCTAAGGCTTAGGAAGTTGCAAGATGTCACACTTTTAAAACGAATGAATTTGTCAGAATGAATTTCAGAATACTTAAGATTTCCAAGTTCTTCGCTAAAGTTATCATACTCTTTCATCTGTAATTTTCTGTCAGAAACCAGTAATGCTAATTGATTTAGATGTAAGTCCTCCAGAATATTCCAATGGAATAAAACTGAAGAATTCATCTAAGTCAGTGATGTTGAACCTATGGCACACGTGCCCAAAGTGGCACGCAGAGCCATGTCGCCCGGCACGCCAGCCGTCGCCCAGCTCCACTGCGCGCACGCGCATGATCCCCGGGTTTCTAGCCCAACCCCCCCCCAAACAGCTGTTTTTTGGCTCTTTTTTTTCCTAGAAATCCCGGGGGTCACGCACGCATGCACGGGGTGGCCACGTGGTGCATTGTGGGTTGGGAGTATGTGGGAGCACGCACACGCAAGCGATTTGGCATGCGAACCGAAAAAGGTTCGACATCACTAATCTAAGTAATATAAAGTTTACAATTGGCTTGATGTATTTAGAAAAACCAGTATAGGGGGAAATTTTCACTTTTACTTATGGCTGCATTGCTCGTAGTGAGTCACATTTCTTTAGGACAAGTGAAATATTTCATCAAAAGGGAAGTAGAACATTAATAATGCAATTCATCAGTAGTATAATTACTGAAATCCCAGTTGATTTTAATGCTCATTATCAGCATCTGCATATGAGAAACTGAATACTAAAAATTGGTTTCTTCCTTCATCATAATAGGCCAGGAAAGAATCTTAAATAGAAGGTTAATTTATTGGAACAAAGTTCTTCATCTACAATTTATTTGTCTGAGGGGGAAAAATCTAAACCTGCAATATAATTATATAATGGGTCAACTTAGTACTGGTAGGACTAGGAACTCAGTTCTGAATGAAATCTCTAAAATCAAACTGTATAATATAAATATATATCACACATTTAATAAGTTATAATTGTATTTAAAAACTAAATTATCTAATTTATGTTACTCTGTTTTTGTTTTTAATTTATATAAATAAACTATATCAATATTGTAACCATAGAAAATAAATTTCTAGCTACTACATGTGATTCTGAAGTGTTATGTATCGCTGTCTGCATATTCTGTCTTGTATGGCTCAGATTTGTTTTTGAGAAAATAGTGCAATTTCAGGGGGGGAAACATAAGTAGTGACAGCAAGCATTTCAGCCAGAGTTGTTGCATTTGGGGGTTTGGTGAATACATGGACAAAGCTGCAAGCTTATACTAGCCTTAACACTATATACTGTAAAATGATAAAAGTAAAAAGTACTACTCTATCATCGATAATATATTCTTAAATGTTCAAGAATTTTCAACATTCCAGGAGTTAGGACATTGGGCAGGACAACCAATGTATTAGCTGCTAATAAAGTGCCATTTCATGATTTATCTATGTAGCTATAGTGACTATACAATAATTGATTTGTAAAATAATGTTTTGTGGTCCAACTTTTGGGAAAGGTATTGAAACATAGAATTATTGAAAGAAGAGCATATTAATAAGTATACAGTAATAGGAAAGAAATTCTTCACTGCATGAAAATATATAGTATATATTAAAAATACCATTGTTGGGATTAGAAAGTATAAAAAGTAGAAACATGTTAATATTGCCAGCATCAAAGAGAACAGTAGAGAGAAGATTCTTAAACTACAGTCACAAATTTCATAGCTTATTTGCCATTGTGAATTACATCCTCTCCCTATCTTTCATATTATTTGTAAGAAAATGGCCTATCAATCGAAGCTCTCTTAGTACAATAAGCATATCATCCCAATTTATGTGAATGTGCCATAGTGAACAAATGAACATTTGGTGGCAAAAGAGATTTCAAACATGCACATGGAAGAGAGATTGGGGATAAAGTGTTATTTATCACTTTGATTTATTCCTTGGCAGTTTTGTCATAGCTAGGTTCCAAGTACATATTTTCCCATAAAAATGGGCAGGAGGGAAAGACACTTGGTAAAAAATAAGTTGTAAAGGGGAGATTAGGGCAGTGGAAAAGTTAGATGAGCCCACAGCTGCAATACCATCACCTGTTTTTTCTCATATCGGTCGCATGTTATTTGATAATTTTGCTGACAGGGATCATTTTTCCTAGAGTGTAGTTTCTTATGATTAGATAGAGAATGTTGGGCAACAAAGGCATGTTTTTTTACAGTGGCATCAAACTGCAAGAAGTGCTGTTCACTAATAGTTAGTGCTGATATATTTATGTATGAGTTGATCGGTGTTCATTACGATTTCAGGGGTTTTGATTCTGCAGCTGGAAAGTGCATAGAGTTGCTTTTACAGATAACAGGCAACCGATCTTGGTGTCCAGAAGAAAACTGAACTTATCCCTTTCTTCCAGCTTCGCTCTATCATTATCCATGCTAGCTGCTCCTTTTCTTTCGGGCACATAGACCAGATTCTAATAACACTACTTTTACACGTGCTTCCTTTTTTTGAAACCGATAACAGAACGACTGCTTGTCAAGCAGCCGAATAACACTTTTTTCTGCTGGGGTCAGATAATATGTTATAAAGTTTAAAACTTATTAATAAAATTAATAAATAATTAATAAAGTAGGGAAATTTGAGCCTAGTCGTTTGTGGATTGAGTGAGAACTCTGGGTTGATTTGTTCAATGATCCATTTGTTTATTTTCTTGGCTGTTCACAGTATTTTCAGAAGTCTTTTCCAATACCAAAATTCATAAACATCAATATTCCTCCTAATCTGCTTATTCAAAGTCCAATTTCTGCTTCCACAAAATGTCACAAAGTATACCTTTGCTTGCATTCATCTGCTATTTCCAAGTATAGAAATAACATGGCTGTTGAATATCTTTTCCAAGACCTACCTGGTTGCTTTGTGAAGTGCTACTCTGGTCTATTTCTTGTTTGGGGTTTTTTGTTCATTTTGTTTTGTTTTAGTGTTTATGGTTGATCCTGAAAGGCAGAAGCCACTTCAATATCTTTATTGCCAATTCTGAGGCTTGGTGTATCTGATGTTATTATTTGGTTTTTATATTTAATTTTAGCCCGATATTTTTAACTGCACTACTTGACTTTTCTTACTAGAGTTTGCGATCCTTTGCATTTTCAGCTTTCAAGAGAGGTATCATCTGTATAGTGCAGGCTCTTGATGTTTCTTCTTCCAGTTTAAAAACACATTCAACTTCTTCCAATCTACCTTCCTTTAATATAGAGTATATTCAGCAGGTAGGTTAAATAAACAAAGGGAGACTACGAGCTGTACCTTACTCCTTTGACAACCTGTAGTCATCCTATTTCTCCATGTTCTGGCTAGGTTTCAGAAGAGAACAATAGGATACTCGGGGGTTCCCATTGTGCTGAGCATGTTCTGCAGTTTGATGTGGTTCACAGAATCAGATACCTTTCTAATAAAAGCGCAAAATGACAATACAATACCATTTTTTGGTATGCTTTGCCTTTCTCAATTACCCAGTGTGCATCAGCAATAATGTATTGTGTTCCTTGGTCTTTGCTAAAGCCAGGTTGAACATCTGGCAACTTTTTTTCCACTTTGGACTCTAATCTGCAGTGGATGATCCTAAGCATTGTTTGGCTAGCATGTAATATTAAGTACATTGTGCAATAGTTCACATACTATTAAGTCTCTTTTTTTGTATTGGAATGCAGATTGACCTCTTCCTATTTGCTGGTCATTGTATCCTTTTTCTATTTTGCTAGCACAATTTTGGTAGAATCTTTACTGAGGTTCCTATTGTTGCAATATTTTTGTGGGCATACCCTCCAAACAGTTGGAACCTTTTGCAACAGCTACTAAGAGTAACTTCCCAGTTTCAGTGGACATCCAGTATATCAATTAAAAATATATTTAGTTATACATAATTTTTGCAATCTGTAGTTCAATGATAGTCTTTTGGAAGAACAGTATGATGTTATTCTGTCATTGGTTTTGAAACATTTTTTTTTAATTCATTACTTTATTGCTGACCAGGATTAGTGTAAAATTACTTTTGTTTTAATGCTAAACATCTGGAGGAATACATAGTAGCTTGTTTATTATTGTTTAAGGCAAAATCTATATAGTTTTGGTATATGTTGATTTGATCCAGTTTGGTCTAGTAGTTAAGGTACCAAGCTGCAAAGTGAGAGACTGAGTTTAAGTCTCACTTTAGCCATGAAAGGCAGCTGGATGACCTGGTCTCTCTTTTTCAGCCCATCCCACCTCACTCGGTGGTTGTTGTGGGGAAAATAGGAAGTTGTGTTGGATGTGTTCATGACCTTGACTTATTTGTAAAAATAAGGCAGAAATAAATAGTTGGTCTATTATTATTATGACATGGAGTTGTAATAACTGTTAAGTTGGGAGATTTTTCATCAATATATTTGTTACTATTGAATTTTTTGATCTTAATTTATTGATATGTAACCTTAACAATGGTCATGTGGGAGCTGTTTTTCTGTTAGAATCTCATCCATATATGGGGGTAATGGTTAAATAATTTGGTCGTATAAACAGACCAAATTGTACATTTAGCAGCCAGATATCTGCTTCTCTAGTTGAAATTGAGCATTAGCATTATGTTGAAGCCATTATTAGAAAAGCTGAGCAGGTTCATTTTCAGATAGTTTCTTTAACTAATGGAATCAGTAAGTGGGTTGTTTGTTTATTTGCTTATTTATTTTGATTTTTTTTATCTCACAGTTATTATTTCATAAGTTACTCAAGGTGGGAAACACAGAATGCGGTATCCAGACATGCATGCATGTGTGCATACAGCTTGATGCATTTTTTTCTCAGTTGTTTATATTTTACAATATTAGTATTATAAGCTATCCTGAAATCTCTGAATGAATGATTGCATATAAAGTTTCTAAAGTAAGAGTACTAATTCAGTTATTTGGGTGTTTTAAAAGTTATGAAAATCCTAAATATGGAGAATAGTAATTGAAATCACTAAAAGTATTTATTCATTTTGACAATATCGTTATGTACTAAAAGACTAGCAACACTTAAACGCTTTATATAAACTTAAATGCTATGTACTTAAATGTTTTGTATAAACATCAGTCAGTGACTTTATATTAAAGATTATGCCTTATTGGAACAGTGAGATGCTATACACGTAAAGCTATTGAATCTTCTAGTAGCTATTTACTTTCTGTAACTTTCAAAAGCAAATGGAGCCAAATGAGTTTGATTCTATTTTATTTGGGGCCACATATACTAAATATCAGTATGCATATTCAGATGAGTTAGTTTTTAAAAGATTAGACCTTTTATGTTTATTTCTAACATTAGTACTCTATATAAGTGCAGTAGTTTGATTTTCTCTAGCACTAATAAAAAAAAACTTTTATAAGAGTTTAGCCAATTTTAATAGTTGATAATATGCTAAAAGTTCCCTGTATGTAAACCCTTCTGACTATTTTTTTTTCTTAATTGCAGTCTCTGTTGGAAAAGTTTTTGATTCCTAATGCTTCCCAAGCAGAAAGCAAAGTTTTCTATTTGAAAATGAAAGGGGACTACTACCGTTACTTGGCTGAGGTTGCTGCTGGTGATGACAAGAAAGGTACAGTCTGTTACATTTTTAGAATTGCATTTTCGTAGATTCATATTTAGTAGAATAATAACTGTTGGTGAGGCTGTGATATGTCAGTAAAGGAAATATTTTAAATATTTTCAGCAATGGCAACATATACCTGAATTTTGCAGCAATGGAATGTTGCTTTATGATAATATTCCCCAAACTGGTTTCCTGGAAACATGTTGGAATACAATTCCCAGCACATGTAAGTGAGGGTACCAGTTGCTTCAAGGATACAGATTTAAACATGTTCTTGTTGATAATATGAATACATACAGTTAATTGTTGCAAGGCAATATATTTAGGCAACATCTTCATAGTCCTCTCTCACTGTTGTCTAGCTGTATTGTTTATACATATACAAAAGATATATATTGTTTTCCAATATGTGTTTTTTAAGGTAGATGATCAGGTACATTTCATAAGGTGATATAATAGCAGGACTTTGGCACCTGGATGAAAATGGATACCATTTTAATTTTTTTAAGGTTATCAAATATCTTATTAAAATTATGCCAGCTGCTGATTATATCTGAAATTCAGATGACAAGCATGAATGTAGTTTAAGCTGGAATGCCTGCAGATATGAGTTGTTTCTTTCTTGTGACTTGAGATGCGTTCACTGAGAACTTGAGAAGATCTATCAAATGTGATCGGGACAATTTTGTCAGGGCGAAAATATGGCTGATTTCTAATCCAGAACTTTTGAATTGGTGGGGTAGCAAGATAAAGGAAGAATGAAAACTAACTGATCAGAAAGGGGAGGGGGAGGGATGACAGATGGAAGCCAGAGAAAACTGAGTCAGTTCAGAGGCATTGTGATGAAAGCCAGTTGCAAATAGAGCTGGTGAACAGAGAAAAGGTTGAGATTAAAACAGAGATACAAAATTCTTTTCCGCTTTTCTCTTCAATTGCTTGAGAAGGCAAAGTTTGCAGACCTTATATTTGCTTGAAATTGGGGTGAAGTGGTAGGCCAGTGATGGTGAACCTTTTCGGCACTGAATGCCCAAACCGGTTCATTTGCGCGCGTATGCGCCGAACGCACGCTGTGCACGAGTCTTCCACAACAAAGGCAAACAGCTGAGGCGCAGCAATCTGCGCTGCCGTGCCGATCAGCTGTGCTTCAAAACGAGGTAATACAAGTCAGAATAGGGCAGGGGGCGGTGGGAGGGCCCAAATGCAAACCCGGAAGTGACCTGGCGACAGCACACGTGCCATCAGAGAGGTCTCTGCGTACCGTTTCTGGCACACGTGCCATAGGTTCGCCAACACCGTGGTAGGCATTGGGAGGCATTTGGAAGAAATATACTGCCAAGACACCATTTCTTCTAAACGAGAGCTAAAGGTATAAAGGTAGGGGAAAAAATGTTGAAAAGAAGGATTTGTTTTGCAAATAGAGCTGAAATGAGAGTGCACTAGTACAGAGCAACTTTAAGGGGGGATTGAAAATGGGACAGCCCCCTCTTCAGTAGTATTTCTAGAAAGAGCACAAAAGTGATAAGTCAGACATTCAGATCTGGAGAATCGATACTTTTTCAAAGCTCTACTCTGGGGTGTTTCCAATGGTCTTACTTAGTTACTGAGGGTATTCTTTTTGCTAAAATCAAGTACAAGGTGGTACCTTCATTGTGATAATTAATTATCACATATAATGATTTGGATTTAAAGGTTTCAGAATGTTTGGGGGCATACTTTTACTAAGTACATGATATTCCTTAAATAAAATATTCCTTTTTCCAGGATTACATGGCTATCTTACAAGAGAAGATATCTTTGGTTTAAACGGTGGAAGCTAGCCCTTTTTGCCTTCAAATACAAAGTGTTGCACAGTCCTAAGAAACACTATGCTATTTGTTTCTGGGACATTATTCCCTCCTT
>JANHJO010004341.1:76853-87688 GCA_032468235.1 Pseudoxyrhopus heterurus
ACAATGTTCATAGTCATGAAAAGAAAGAAAACTCTTTGAATGAGAAGGTGTGTCCAAACTTTTGGTCTGTACTGTATATGTGATGGATAAATTTAATCTGTACTTGTGTTTTTGAACTCCAAATAAAATGGCTAGTGTGATGTTTACTCTGTTTTTTCAGGGATAGTGGAGCAGTCACAACAAGCATACCAAGAAGCTTTTGAAATCAGCAAAAAAGAGATGCAACCAACACATCCTATCAGATTAGGACTGGCTTTAAATTTCTCTGTGTTCTATTATGAGATTCTGAACTCACCGGAGAAAGCTTGTTCCCTTGCGAAGACTGTGAGTTGATAATCTAACTATTACATTGCATTTAGTATTTTAACAGGTTTTGCATGTACAAATGTACTTTTTTTTAACCATAGGCTTTTGATGAAGCCATTGCTGAACTTGATACGTTAAGTGAAGAGTCATACAAAGACAGCACACTAATAATGCAGTTACTGAGAGACAATTTGACAGTAAGTACTTGGACATTTTAAATACTTATACAAGTAAGGATAAATATCTTAATGATAAGTTATCAAGTAGCTATTGTTAATAAAAACTGAAGTCTAACTAGTAAAAAATTGTGGCATGGATTTATTTTACTTAGTTGTTTTAACTCTTGAAAGAGTCTTTTTTCTTAAAGCATAGCTTTCTAGGAGATAATCCTGCTGAACACTTTATACAACTAAAACATTAAAGAGTAACACATATCTGCATTTTTTTAAACAGTTGTGGACATCAGATACCCAAGGAGATGAAGCTGAAGCAGGAGAAGGAGGGGAGAATTAACCAGCCTTCCAATTTTTGTCTGCCTCATTCTAAAATTTACACAGTAGACCATTTGTCATCCATGCTGTCCCACAAATAGTTTTTGTTTACGATTTATGACAGGTTTATGTTACTTCTATTTGGATTTCTATATTTCCCATGTGGTTTATGTTTAATATTAGGGGAATAGAGCCAGTTAACATTTGGGGAACTTTTGTTTCATCCAAGGTGGCCAATATAGGGATGTGGAATTTTTATAAAAGTTTTACATGTTTGGCATAGTACTCTTGGTACTTTGTGGCTTCCCACAAAAGCCAATGTTAAACAACTTCCTATGTTGAGCAATGAAAAACTGCTTGCATATTGGTCTGTCACAGTGGTTTAAAAAAGGGATGATGGTTGCAACCACATAGGTGTAGTGAATGTGGGTACTTCAATGTTGGAACACACAGCAAAGAAAAATTAATGTCCCATGGATATTACATGTCAATCATGTGAATCTGTGGAATCTACAATCCAAGAATACATCTTCGATTAAAGCTGAAAGATGTTCCTTAAAGTGGCTTGCTAACCAAATGAACTTTCTCTAGAGAAGGGCAGAAACGGTTCACATTCCATTACTTGTAAAGTTACCTGCTGTTGCTTTCATTATTTTTGCTACACAATTTATTTGTATTTAAATGGTTTAGGCAACCTAAGAACAAATGTACAAGTAAAGATGCAGTAAAAAATGAAATGCTTGATATCCATAATTACACTGTATATCGAGCACAGCAGTAAAACAAACCCATGTATTTAACTTTTTTAGGGTTTTGCTTTTGTGATTTTTTTTGATACTTTGCCTAACATGCATGTGCTGTAAAAATAGTTAACAGGGAAATAACTTGAGATGATGGCTAGCTTTGTTTAATGTCTCCTGAAAATTTTCATGAACAATCTAAACATAACTGTTAAGAACATGTGTATTAAGTTGATGTAAGTGGAATAAAAGTTTTATGAATGGACTTTTCAACTATTTTCTCAGTAGCTTTCCTGTACATCTCAACTCCTGTTGAAGATATCTTCCATTGTACTGTCTGCAGTGCCAGATTAAGCTAATTCTGAAGTTGTCTGTATTCAGAATCTGAAAAATTGTAACATAATCTTCCGTAGCTTTGTGAGACTGCTCTGCCTGGGAGCTATCAAAGAAATTTGAGAGTGAAATATTAGGGTAGTAGTTAATGTATGTAAACCCTACAAATTGCAGCTACTGAATTTAGCCCCTAATTATTAAAATATTTTTAATTATTAAAATTTTTAAGATCATTTTTGTAATGATCTTTAAAACATATTTAGTAAATCATGCGCCAAGCCATTGCTTGTAGAAAATTGATAGATGTTGTATTTTGTGCCCTTTTTTATTCTCTGCTAGATTCGCAAAGTTCTGTATTGTTTCAGAAGAGACACTCATTCCATCATTAAGGCTGACTTGAACGTGAGATAGCTTTCTTAATTGATGTGGCCAAAAAGAGTTGGGGTTTTTCTTTCTTCATTATTCGCTGCATTTATGAGGGACAAGTTCATAATCATGCACAGGCTGAGGGAATGGATGGTTCTCCTTTCATTCCAATCCCTCTCCTTATCTGGCTATAAAATACAGCATATTATTTCTCAGCTGCCATTATCTCATAAGCAAACTGCTTGTGAGATATCATTAATGAAGACCAATGCAAAGCATTACCTATCATTATCAGATATGCTTCCCAATGGATTACTGTCTACCAGGATATTTCAGTTCTCAGTGGGAAGCATTGTTGCCATGGTAGACAGCATGTGCAAATTTTTTCTGTTTATCAGATTACTAGTTGCAATGAATGGTGATGCCCCAAATATATAATTCACCATGGTAAAAATCAAAGTAAGACAATTACAGTTGTGTATGAACTATAAATACAAAAAAGAATTTGTATGTAACATTTTTTAACATCTAAATATACCTCTGGTAGTAGTTGCATGTAGGGTTGTTAAAGATTTTATGTTTTCTGATCCCTCAATTATAAGTTTTTTATTCTACGGTCTGAGTTCTTTCTCGTTACCATTTTAGAAAACAGGCAGCAAAGATTAATTCTCTTCATGAAATGGCCGAAATTGGGGTTTTGTCAATTCAGAGAAAATTTCCTTCTATGGAAATTACCTTGTGCATTTCCCATGCACACATTGATCTGGAAACAACAAAGAAGATCTGAAGAATAGAAATGCAGGTCGAACAGGAGAATATCTCACTATCTCAGGTACAAAGTCATATGATACATTTTCTGATGAAGCGTAAGGTGATGTTCTGTATATAACAATCAGGGCAAATTAAAAACAAAACTTTGCTTCCTGGGCCTTCATTAGAAATACAGTAGTATGGCTGTAATTCCAATGTATTGCAGTTTTTCTAGCAATAGTGGAAGATAAGGCAGACATTATCCCTCAAATGTTGCAGAAAAGCCAATAAGATGCTCTCCCTCTCCCTTGCATATCTCTTTCTTTTCAGCTTGAAAGCTTTTTGTTGAGCAAGAAGGGGAAAAACCCACTACTCCCTTTTTAGGCCCACGAAAGGGGTGGCTGATGGTTTCCTTCCTCTTAACTGTAAAAGACCCCTTGCAGCCTGTCTCCTTATCTTCTAAAATCTCATTTTCAGAGTAGAAGGATGATATTGAAGGTCTTCGGAAGATTTCAGACTGATAGCCAGAATGAAAAGCATGCTGAGGCACCCTGTGGTTTTTCATACATGACATCTTTGCTTATTTACTTAAAATCAATACCATTTGTCGGACTAGTTTACAAAACTAAGTTTGTAATGTTTCTCCATAGGCAAAATTCAACATCAAGAGATTGCTTATCAATTTGAGCAATATTTTACTCCCTGCTAGGAGGCAGTCAGCAGCCTGAATTTTCTCTGGTTAATGCCTACTGTTGGCACCTATTCAAGTTGGAAATATTGAAAATGTATGATGAGGCTTCTTAAGCTTGATGAACTGCAAGCATGAGATGATACACTGTAGACAACTGGAATCTGTCCTATATTTTCAGGTTGTCTTTCTTATGGCTAGGATGGAGTTCAATTTTGGGAAGGGGGGGGCAGAGGGAGTTACAGATGCCAAGAATCCCCTAAAATTTTTAAAATACCCAACAAGGGAAATCAGGAAGATTTTTCTTTGCACTTGTTTTTCTTCATAAATAAGAAATGATTCAAGACGGATTTTGGAAGCAATGTGGAGTGGTATCCTTTGGGATTCATAATTTTACTCCTAATAGGTTGTTCTCTTATAGCAAGCATTACAAGTTCACAGTGGCAGTCTCCCTCCTTCTGAACATAGATATTAGTAGACAAGTCTTGCCTTCAGAAATGTTCTTGATTTTTTTCCTTTGTATTCTTCATTGTGCCAAAGAAAAATACAGAATTCCTTTGTATTCTTCATTGTGCCAAAAAAAATAAAATACAGAATGCTATTGTAGACCTCAAATTCTTAAAATTGTTTTCTCCGAATTCTTTAGTTGCTCAGAAGTATTTTCAATGCATTGCTACTTTCCAGTTTTGTGCCGAAGGTAAAACAATTGCAGTTGAAGCCTATATCCTAACCTCTCCTTCAAGAATCTCTTACTGTACTTGAATGTTTATCAGAACGCCAATGGAACACTACGACTAAACTATATTATATTTCTGTGTCACACTTCACCCAGTTCCTTCATACTATTTATTTATTTATTTATTTTTCATATTTGTATGCCGCCCAACTCCCTAGGGACTCTGAGCGGCTCACAACAAAAATACAATAAAAACAATATAAAACCATTAATCTGATAATTATAAAATGCATTCTTCATAATACTCACTACATACATCATTCAATCTTGATCTCACAGATCTTCTAGTAGATGAGGTCAATGGGCCCAAGCCTGCCGGAAAAGCCATGTTTTTACAGCTTTCCGGAAGGCCAGCAGCATGGCGGTAATCCGGACCTCCGGGGGTAACTGGTTCCAGAGAACCAGAGCTGCCACAGAGAAGGCCCTCCCTCGGGGCCCCGCCAGCTGGCATTGCCTGGCTGACGGAACCCGCAGGAGGTCGACCCTGTGGGATCTAACGGGGCGTTGGGAATCATGCGGTAGGAGGCGGTCTCCTGCTCTTCAGAAGATAGCACTGCCAATGACCAATAGCAACTTCATTCTATTACCTGATGAACTTCCTTCCACTGTTACTCAATATCAGGCAATAGCAATAGCACTGTATTTATATACCGCCTATCAGGGCTTGCAACCCTCTCTAAGTGGTTTACAATTTATTTTATTTTTATTTATTTATTTTAAGTAAATTTATATGCCGCCCACTCCCTAGGGACTCAGGGCAATGTCAGCCTATTGCCCCCAACAATCTGGGTTCTCATTTTACCGACCTCAGAAGGATGGAAGGCTGAGTCAACCTTGGAGCTGGTGAGATTCGATCAGCCAAACTGCTGATCTGAAGTACTGCGTTCTAACCACTTGAGCCACCACAGCTCCTCAAGGCTTCCAATATTATGCAAAGCATAGTGAGATAAATGAAATGAGAATACTAATTAATAATTATGCATGCATCCGAACATACATTAGTGACATTACAGATAATCGATTCATGACCTTAATCTGGAGATGGTTTTCCATTGCAAATTAGTGCAATTGAAAAGTGAGTCATCACTGGATTCACTGTTAAGTGAATCAACATGGTTGTTAACTGAATCACATGGATGTTAAGCAAATCCAGGTTCCCCATCTGATGTTTTTTTTCAGAAACCAGCTGGAAAGATTAAATATTATGGTTATGTGATCACAAGAGCTGCAAGTGGTCATAAATGCAAACCAGTTGCCAAGTGCTGTGATTGTGGGGATGGCGCAATGGTTGTAGGTGGGAGGTTAGGTCTAAATTTTTCCAAGGTAACTTTGAACCATCATTAAATGAATGGTCCTCAGTCAAGGACTGCCTATATTACATTCAGCAGGTGGAATGTAATATAGACTCTTGGAAGGTTTGTGGGAAAAGAATTATCTCTAGGGGAGAAATAAAAACGGAAGGGGTATAAGCTATGACAAAAGTTATTACTTGCGCCTTCTCCCCATATAAAATATTCTCCATAAAACAACTTGTCGATTTCTCTAGAGCAGATAATGAAGGGGAGGCATGCTAGCTTCCACAAAATTGAGAGCAACCTGTGAGAAATTCAGAAAATCCCTGAAAAAAGTAGGTAGAAGGAACTCTTGTTGACTGTGTGTCATGGAAACAAAGGCTAGACTCTACTACACAAGCATTTAACTGAGCATTTTGCAGGGCCACAAATGCAAACACAACAGGGGCGCCTAGAGATTCTCAGGGCAAAGCGTCAATTTAAATGCAACACTACTTCAATTTAAAACAACAAAAAATCTGGTGGTAGTTTTCTGCAGACTCAGATTGTACCCACAGAGGAACTCAGCCTAGTGGGTGAGGACAGAATGGCAGCTGGAAGTGGGCTGCGAATGTACTGTAGCTTGTACTGACCAAGGCTAGTGGTAGAATGCAGCAGACACGCAAATGCTTTGTAGCTCTCTAATGACCCAGATTCTTGCAGTCCAAATCTGGTATATTAAGGAAGCACCCCTAGTTGTTTATTTCTTGATGGTGCAAGCATGCACAAGCTCCCTCCAATGTAGCCATTGGCTTTTTGATGACTAATACTCAAATGAGGTGCATCTAAGAAGCCTTTCTTGGGTCCAAGAGAATGACTACTTCTGCCCCTGGCATTCTGCCAAGATGGTAGCAATGTTGGCAGAGAAGCCCCACTGGTGGTCCCTGAGCCCTGGTCCAGTCTGATACTGCTAGTCTCTGCATGCTATCAGTGAAAAGCAGAGCAGCCACCTAAATTACACGATGAAATTCTTGAAAGGAAGTGCTCATTCTCATTCCTACACACCATTTGGATGAGGTTCTCAAGCTGAGGAACAATAGCTCCTCTGCATGTTTTTAAAAAAATGCAGTGAAGTCTTTCTGTTGCAGGATGAGAGACTGTGATATTTGTGTAGTCTGGCTGAATTTTGTATTATGTAACTAGGCACTGAAAGATCCACAGCCATACTGGGAAACCAAATGTTCTTTTCCACCAAAGTCTTGTTTGGTTTGGAAAGCTTTCTAAATTCTGAAGCGGTGATTTAAGATTCACTAGGGAACTAAATGTGTTGGCCACAGAGAAGCGGAATTAGTTGCTTGCCCAACTGAAACAGTGTGATTATTTCAAATGTATGCTTGAGATCAAGGGAATAATTGTTTGTCTTGTGAAGTCTAGAAATATTTTTGTTGGGTTCACTCTGCTACTAAATTTTGACTGCTGAAGTGTCAACTTCACTTACAGAGTCACCCTGAGATAAAGGCAACTACAGCTAACCAACCGGCACATTAAATGCTTTTACAGGTGATGCAGATTACCAACCAATCAAGGACCTGTCATTGTTTCATCCTGCATGTAATGCGGCACACTAATTCAATGGGACTCAGAGCCAGGGTGGATATTTTAAAGTGCTTGGCTATTCTGCGTTTTTCAGTGGAAAATGATGTTTTTTCCTTTAAATGAAAGCAACTGCCAACAAGCAATTATCCTCCTCCGCCCTGCGCTGAAGCAAAATACATCTCAGCTCTGGAATTAGATGAAAGTTAGGAAATCTATTGATCCTTATGAATGGCAGGGTAAAACAGTTTGCCAAATTAAACTTGTTATTAATAAGGAAAAGCTGAAGCAGCATCAGATACTAATTTGATGGAGTTATGTATGTCCTTGTACATGTGTATATTCATATGTACAGATCTGCACATTCATTAACAATACATAAAGCCTATCTTACCCACTGCCAACCTAAAATCTCAGTGCAGCACATGTGTGAACAAGTTTATAAACTCCTCACCCTGCCTCTCCATACTGATTTATTGCTGTTAACAGCTGCTACCGATTCTCTAGAAGTTACTGTTTCTGCATAATATACTGACCGCAGAGATTGCTCAGTCCAGGAATTAGAGCCTTACTTGCTATGATTTCTGCACTAAGAATCTCAAGATTTTCTGAGCCTTCCAGAAAATCATCAATGGATGCAAAATCTGAAATATGTAGATATTTACATACTGATATTATGTCACCCGCGAAAGACCAGAAGGCAGCCCACTTCTGAGATAGAGACAGATAGACAGAGATGATAGAGCCAGTCTCTCTTTCTCTTCACACAGCAGAGAGAAATTTCTCGGACTACAAAAGTGGCTTTCTTTTACATGGCTATTTTTATATCTGTCTGTGGATTCAAAGCAACAGATAGAAAAGGGGGACAAGCCGATACTTAAAATCAGCTATTCTTTAGCCAGGTTATATAGAGGATTTTGTACTGAAGTTGAACTTCTCGTGGGTAAAATGAATGACCTGTAGACTCAGTGGAACAATGTAGAAGAAAGCCCCACTCCACCTCACCACCTTCTACACCTACCCCTGCTCCACTCACTAGCAGATTCCTCCAGGAACATCACTATAGGAAAGAGCAGAGACTACAGACACTATGGGCATAGCCAGAGAGCCATGGCTCCAAGGCAGCAGAAGATCTGCACTCTTCTCCTTTAAAACACTCTTTATTGTGTGGCTTCATCAGTGAGAACCACATTCTACACGAGTCCAAAACTGAGTCCTCTTGGCTTAGGTAGACTGTTCATCAGACCGCTGTCCTGAGGCAATCGTCATTCGGACCTCAAAACTTTCTCTCTCCAAATTTCCAGACTCTTCCGAGTTCCTTAACGGAGAGGCAGACTTGTCTGTTATTGATTTAGCTGAAACACACAAAAACAGCCACATCCAATTTTACTGTTGGTCTTATAAGAAATGGTTGAGCCAATTAGCAGAGTCCATTTTCCATGTACAAACTTCTTTCCTTCCCCTGATTTCTATGCACAAAACCACCTTAATTTGACATTTTTCCGGTCCCTGCCCTTAAATGATGAAAGAAGAGACTTCAGTCTGGCGTCTCTAGTTAAACCTGGCAAAGCCCCCTGTCTGAAATCCTGAAAAGCTTCTGCTAGTCAGGGGAACCAAACAGGGTGAGAAGAAGCCCTGAACTGACAAAAAAAATTTCCTGGGATCCCAGACCTGCTATGATGTCATTCTGCTTACAAGCCATTTTAATTCCTCTGCCGCACTTGAAACTTGCCTGTCTATAATTCCTCTAATGATCGGTGATTGACCATCTATTTTGGTTTGAAAGACATACTTGAAGGTTTAACATACAGGTAGTCCTCGGCTTACAACAGCTCATTTAGTGACCGTTCAAAGTTACAACGGCACTGAATAAGATGACATATGACCGTTTTTCACAATTACAACTTTTGCAGCATCCCCATGATCCAAATTGAGATGCTTGGCAAATAGCTCATATTTATGATGGTTGCAGTGTCCCAGGGTCATGTGATCACTTTTTCGACCTTCTGACAAGGAAAGTCAATGGGACAGCCAGATTCACTTAACAACCAGGTTGCTAACTTAACAACTTCATTGATTCACTTAACAACTGTGGCAAGAAATGACGTAAAATAGGGATAAACTCCTTTAACAAATTCTCACTTAACAACAGAAATTTGGGGCTCAATTTAGTGTGTACTTCACTATATTGTGTACCTGGTAAAAGATAAACATCAGATTTAGCTTGGACTAAAATAGGATAAGAAGGAAGGCTGGTTGCCAGCTAAATGAAGCACAAATCATGCCTACCATTCTGTCAGCATCTTTGACCATGTGATTCTCACTGGTGGGAATCTGTATGCTGTATAGGTAGTCCTTGACATACAGCCATTTGTTTAGCAACCATTCCAAGTTACAATGCAACTGAAAAAAGTGACATGACCAATCCTTGCACTTACAAACTATCACAACATCCACATGGACATCTGATCAAAATTTTGTGCACTTGGCAACTGGCATATTTTTACAATGGTTGCAGCATCCCTGGGTCATGTGATCACCATTTGTGTCCTTCCCAGTCAGCTTTTAACAGCCATAATCCTGGAGAAAACTGGATTCGCTTAACAACCATGTGATTCATTTAATGACTTCAACAATTTACTTAATAACCGTAGGATCTCTGTCATTAAGATGAATGTACTGCCTAGAATGTTGTTTTTATTTCAAATGATTCCAGTACTGAGAAATGAAAAAATGTTTACTCAATGGAACAGAGATCTAAGTAGATTTGTCTGGCAAGGAAAAAAAACCAAGAATTCGATTTAAAGTTTTGCAAGATGCCAAAATAAGAGGAGGTCTAGGATTACCTAATCTGAAAATATATTATGAAGCAGCATGTATGGTTTGGATTAAAGAATGGATTGGTTTAAAAAATAAAAGATTGTTAAATTTAGAAGGACACGACTTAAAATTTGGTTGGCATGGATATTTGTGTTATGAAAAAGAAAAAGTCAATGTTAAATTTAAAGAACATGTGATAAGATTTGCGTTGCTTAGAGTTTGGAATAAATATAAAAAAATATGGCTGGTTAAGTTACCAATGTGGGTCTTGACGAATGAAGTTTTTAAAAGAATAGGGTTCGAATCTGAAGGGTTGACTTATGAAAAATTGTTAATGAAATGTGGTGAGGAGATGGAAATGAAATAGAGAGACATATTGTTGTCTGAAGGTTGGAACATAGACTGGTTTACTCATAGACAATTGACTGAGAGATTTAAAATAGACAAAAAGATGTATGGCTTTGAAGAAGAGAAATCGGAATTAGAAAGTTTATTATGTCAGAATGATGAACATCTAATAAAAAAATGTATTCATTGCTGTTAAGATATGAAATGGAAGAGGAGCAAGTGAAAGAATGTTTAATAAAATGGATGAAAAACTTTGGTTACTCTGTGGAGATGGAACAATGGGAAAAATGTGGTCTAAAAAATTAAAGTTTTCTATGAGTTATGGACTGAAGGAGAATTTTTATAAAATGATGTATAGATGGTACTTGACACCAGATAAATTAGCTAAAATGC
>JANHJO010004342.1:44027-54217 GCA_032468235.1 Pseudoxyrhopus heterurus
ATCACGACCCCATGGACAACATTCCTCCAGGCCTTCCTGTCCTCTACCATCCCCCGGAGTCCATTTAAGCTTGCACCTTATATACAGTTACACCCCACCAATTATCATTTTGGGCCTACGTTAAAATAAATTAAATTTGAATTGCATCATTTAGAACAGGGGTCTTCAAATTTGACAGCTTTAAGACTTGTGGACTTCCAACTCCCAGAATTCCTCCTCCAATCATGTTACCTCAGGACTTCTGGGAGTTGAAGTCCACAAGTCTTAAACTTGCCAAGTTTGAAGACCCTTGATTTAGAAGATGTACTTTAAAAGCCCTCACTAAAAAAAGCACCATGCAAGCCTTATATTCAGCTTCTTCAAAATATCTCTAGCATGTTGAATTCTACTCATCGTGCTGAAGTTCCTCTTCCCTTGTTCTCACACTGGGTAGCTGGCAACACACCCCTTTTCCCCTTACCTTGGCCAGGAGCTCTCTGCAATGACTGAGAAGCTATTTGAGCTTCCATATTGTGGAGCTGCTGCTTCAACGCTGCTATCTCCTTTTGAGAATTCTTCAGCAGCTCTTTTGTGTTAGCATGAAGGTTCCCTTCAGACTCATACTGTCTTTTAGCATCCAGGAGGTGAATCTGAGAAGGAACATCAAGTATCTCACTTCACATTTCAGCACACTTCATCCATCCAGAAAACAGTTTAAAGAGCACTCTTTACCTAAATATCAAGATTGTTTTGGCTTTTTGTCCCAAAAAATATACTCAAAACAGAACATTTAAACTTACCATCTTTTCATTGCTAAATAAATATTAAAAACTCTTTACCCCAAAATGTAACGGTGTCAAGATTTTCTTAGCAACTGAAATCAATCAAATCCCATTCTGCCCATATAGAAGGCTAGATAAAATTTGTGTGGTACAAAACATTGCATCCTGCAGGCTTGGTGTTCAAAATATCCAGAGAATATTATCTTGTCTCCCACTGGCATAGAAGGAAACCTGGGGCTAGAGAGTACTATTGTAAATCCCTGGCTTTCTTAGGAAAGGGAACTGAAAGACAGGAGAAAAATATAATACTTCTCCAGCAGCACATGAAGGGCTGGAAGTCAATAGATATACTAGCTCAGATACAATTAATTATTTTACAAGATGATCACAATATGCAACACCACAAGTGCAGTGCACATAATGTGTCTTGGTGTGATCCTGGCTACCCATGAAGCCAGATGACAAACTGAACAGAAGTGGAAGCAGGGGGGAAAAAATCCTACTACTGGCAGGAATGATCAAAATATCTACTACCTGTGCCAGAACTCAAAACAGTCATGTTGGAGATCCATTAATATACCTCCATCCCCCTCCAAAAGCATTATAATGTCAATTCCAAATGCAAATACAGTAATTTTAAACTTTTCTATTCTATAAATAGAACTCCTGCTGCTCATCATGGTGATGGAAAGAGGTTTTAAATGTGTTCACTTAAGTCTGCATCAAATTGAATTCACTGAACTAACATTTCTTTAAAATTATATTTGACTTCCAAACCAAAATAACTATAAGGAATCTTTTGGATTTTGTTTTACCATTCTGTGTACTCTTAAGATACTAAACTGATCCTCCAGAGCTTATATAAACTTCCAAATAAGGAATTTATAATATCTTAAATTACAAGTGACAAGATGCCTTCCTATTAAAAAATGATTACTTAGAAAGTCATCTGACCATCTAATTTCTTCAATTTCTAATACTTACATCCTGATTTTTGGAAAGTGTGTGTCTTTGCTCCACCTCATTTTCCAGTTTTTTCTTCAGCTGGGCTATTTCTCTTTCCAACTTCTCTATTTGATTGTTGAGCCTCTGTCGAGTTTCTGTCTCTCCCTTTTCCAAAATTACCTGATAAATGAAATACATTTTGCTATGTAGCCTTTCTGCCAAATCTTGCTCATATTTATTTACCAAACCTAACCAATAACGGCATTACAGATCTGTAGCATGTGGAATTTAATGATGCTTCAGGACATTTTTGGTCCATATTGTTATATATTGTGGAGAAGTGTTTCCTCTATCTCAGCAACTTTAAAATGTATGGATTTCAACTTCTAGAATTCTTGGATGTGAACTCCCAATGTCTTAAAAGTCACCCAGATTGAAAAACACTTTTTAAGGAGAATAAAGAGAGAGAGAAAAATTATGCAATACAACTGAACATACCTGAATAGATTGCAGATTAGTAAGGAGCAGATTTTGACCTCTATGTTCTGCTATTAAAGATTCTTTTTGCTGTGTCAAACGAATTTCCGCCATTTTTAAAATATCTTTTTCTTTTTTCAAATTCTCTGCTCTCACCTTAGGAAGAGACAGTTCATTTTACATTAATTAATTCAATTCACGTAGTATTCTAAATCCAAATTCACCATTCGACATCTGAATACATCATGTTAAAGTAAATTAATCAGCTCATGATAAGTTCTGATCTCCCCCCCCCCTACTTTTGGGGATATATAGTAGGAAGATATAAACAATTCTGAAGAAGAAAGTAACAACTGTGATTCTAGAATGGGTGTGTGGGTATCCTATGAAATTACTATACTCCTTCCACTCGATACTTTGTCTCTGATTTTTTTAAAGAAACCTATCTTGTTTTCTCTCAAGGTCAGGCTTACAGAAACACCAGAAAGAGCCAAGTAGAAAGAAACCGGCATGTATCGGCATATATCAGTATAAACAAGCCAGCAGTCCAAAGAATGTCAGCTTAATGAAAGTCTATTTTATTACGCTTATCACATTCCTTCCAAATTCAATTTGGCTTATGTATTACTCTTACTTTTAAGACTATACAGTATATTGCTTACTCTTAAGCTGTTTCGCAGAAAACCTACAACCGTACACATTACTTAAAATATTAAAAATAGTTAGAATAATTAAAATGATCTGATTTTAAATGCATGTTCAAAGAGTTATATTTAAGGTCTATTTAAAAGGAAAGAAAACAGTTAAGGCTTTTTTGGCTCAGAAGAGAGTTCCTTCCACAACCTTTGGGACAATTACAATGAACCCTTGAAAGTATCTGCAACAAGTATAGGCAAACCTTATATGACAGCAGTGAGCCTAAGATTGTACATGTGTAAGTTGCTCATTAAGATATTCTTGTCTTTTCATGGCTGAAAGATCCTATTTATTGATCACAACAGCAGCAGCATCATTGCAAGTAAGCAAGCTCAGAGAGAACCAGGAACTCCGCAGTTTCACCCTGAGCCACAGATATTAGTTGGATGGTTCACCCAATGAAGTCTGCTGCAGAAAAACTGTATTTCAATCCTCAGAATCCTCCACAGGCAAAATAAAACATTTCTGGAGGATCCCAAATTGGGATTAAGCTAAAAGAGGCTTATTAGAAGTCTTTGTCATTAAAAAAAATAAACAATACTGTAAAAAAATAGCCAGTAGCAATCACCTCTGCAACAGTTAATTTTTCATTGGCTCCTCTTAATTCTTGATTCATTGTGTTGATGATCTGTTCTTGCTTTTGAGTAGTTGCTGACAGCTTCTGAATTTTCTCATGCAGCGATGTGATCTCTCGCCGATATCCCTCTACGTTATCTTGCAACATCTCATAACTTCACCGAGAGGAAAACCAGGAAGGTTTTTATTCCATCGAAATTGATGTTAACGAAAGCAGAGAGGAAAATCAGAACAAAAAAAGTCTTATTAAAATGTACAGGGAGCAAACAAGGGAAAGAAAATTTTGGGAAGATTCTGAAGTGGTTATATTAGCATGAAGTGCAGACATCAGTTACTCTGAGGTAAGATGGGCAGCCTATAAATTTTATATAAATAAATAATGATAATAATAAATACCCCATTTTAACTATTTAAGTATGTTATAATGGGGAATGTTTTCTATTCATGGATTCAACCATTCTCGTAGTAGCAGAGTACTTCTATTATTAAAATTGTTAAATTATTTATGAAGCACATATGAAAGAAAGAAATCCCTCTTCCATTTTTTCCTCTCTGTAGTCATACCCATTGCAGAATCTCCAGGTTCATTCAGATAACCCAAGATGTTCTTTTTTGACGGGATAATGTGCCATGTGTGCGCGCACGCGCACACACACAAAATCCCAACTTCGTTAAAATATTTTGAATGAGGGTCAATTTAGTGTTTGAGAATACTTAAAAGGTAGCCTGCCACTCTGAATTAAGAAATGACCTATTCAGACAGATACAAGCAACACCCTAAATTCTTGAACATTTTTCCCAGTATTAACCTAGTAATTATTTCAGAATTATATCTGTGATATGGGAACCACATGGTAATTTGCTAACATATGAAAACAAAAAATCAAATAAAAGCAATTTGATAATGAAAGTGAAAGAAAGACTCTTCTATCAATGAAAACTTTTCAGCTTTCCCATTTCCACCCAAAAGGAACAAATTATTCCCTCCATGAGGGAGAATAGAAAATACACATTTATTCCCTATGAATCCGGGCCTTTCACTAGGCACAGTGTATCCATATGTGTTAAAACACAATCTCATATTGAAAACAGTACCTTGAAATTAACCATGATCACCAACACATAGGTTTAAGTATAGCCAAAAAGAGAATAGAGCGAGGAGGGAAAACAACAAAAACCAATCATATGGCATTCCCAGTTCCAAAGCTTAGAATTTAAGGGTCTTCAAACTTGGCAAGTTTAACACTTGTGGACTTCAACTCCCAGAATACCTGAACTAACATGACTGGAGGAGGAATTCCGGGAGTTGAAATCCGCAAGTCTTAAAACTGTCAAGTTTGAAGACCCCTGGCTTGGATGATGCTTTGGTGGGGCAGTGGTTAGAATGCGGTATTGCAAGCTGATTCTGCCCACAGCCTGGAGTTTGATTCTGATGGGGCTCATGGTTGACTCAGCTTTCCATCCTTCTGAGGTCAGTAAAATGAGGACCCAAATTGTTGGGGTCAATATGTTGACTCTGGGCCATGCTAATCTTCTCTGTATCGTTCCAATTTTAGTGTATGTGCTAAACCGCTTAGAGAGAGCTGTAAAGCACTTTGAAGCGGTATATAAGTCTTTAGTGCAACTGCTATTGCTATTGATGTTACGCTGACCAAATGCATAATTTTCAAAGATTTTATCCAAGAAATGTGCAAATTGTAACTGAGATCTTCTTATTAGTAGCAAAACATGCTAAATCAATTGTGAAGGGATTTCTTTTAATGAGTGCTCCTGATTTTGGCTTACCGCTTAGAGGCAAATTCAAGTTGGGTAGCAATCTTTGTATTCTGTGACTTCAAGTCAGTAACCTGTTCTTGAAGCTTCTCATTTTGTTCATTCAGAAGCTTGTCATTCTCTGCCTTTTCCTTCTTGTAGTTCTCAAAAAATTCCTGCAGCTGTGGTGTTGTGTGGAATAAGCAAAAACCATACAGGGGTAAACAAAAGGTTAAACAGAAGAAAAATACGTTTAATTTTGTGAGTGTGTGAAAGGCAAAACCCATACCTGCTTAAGAGCAGCCTTTGCTTCTACAGCTTCAGTTGACTCGATCACTGGGACTGAAGTTGGAGTTGAAGCTGGGAGGGAACCTGGCAGGCGCTTAGGGGTTGATGTCAGAGACAGTTCCTCAGGCAAGATGCTTGAAGCTGAATTATACCAAAAAAGAACATTTGGAATCCATGAAGATTGTACGGACTTCAGTGTCCTGAACTCACAACACCCCTGAAGTCAGGCAAGAGAAATCCTGACCCAAGGGGATCTAAAGAGATTTATAATTGGCTGAAGAACTGAACCCAAGCTCCCTTGTTTTAAACAGGGGTCCCCAAACTTGGCAACTTTAAGACTTGTGGACTTCAATAGCAATAGCACTGTATTTATATACCGCCTATCAGGGCTTGCAACCCTCTCTAAGCGGTTTACAATGTCAGCATATTGCCCCCAACAATCTGGGTACTCAGAAGGATGGAAGGCTGAGTCAACCTTGGAGCTGATGGGATTCGAACTGCTAAATTGCAGGCAACTGGGAGCTGAATACTTAATTACTTAAGTACAGCGTTCTTACCCACTGTACCACTCAAGGCTCTTCAACTCCCAGAATTCCTCCTCCAGTCATGTTAGCTCAGGAATTCTGGGAGTTGAAGTCCACAAGTTGCCAACCTCTGTTTTAAACTAACCTCTGTTTTAAACTAACAATCAAACCACTTGAGCACACTAGCTGTCATCCTCCCACATGGGCCAGATCATGAGCTTCCAAAACATTTTAATTGGCAATAGGCACGCTACCATCCATTTAAAAAAAGGAAAAAGTGGTTGAGGCCAAGACAAAAAATAAATCTTCTCTCATTTATTTATATCTAAATGTAATGAGAATCAAATATAATTAATGCAGTTACTCTCTCGAATTTCATAGTTTATCCCTTCTGTCACATTTAAAATTCATTTGGTAGCAATATCTGATGAACTTGCGCACCTCTACATAAATGTTATCTGTAGTGACATATTCACTGGCTTTGGAATTCAGAGCTAGAAACACTAAATTCAACCTGTTCCATAGTTTGATGAAATTATCACCGTGACAATATGGAACAGAATAAAAAGGGAATGCTTCCTGGAGTCCAGCTTGACTTCTGGTGACTTGATAGACATAGTCATGTAATTTTCTTGGCAAAAACCCAGAAATAATTTGCCTTTGCCTTCCTATGGAATTTGACCTTCCAGTCTAGTTGCAGCTTTGTTATTTACTGGTGATTCCCATCCATGTGTTGTTAGACTTGCTTCATTTTCCAAAATTAGTTAGATTCTAGCACTTAGATACATGTATAACAGCTTCAACAATACCATTAAACCAATAAACAAATACAAGACAAAGTATGTCTGCTTGCTTAAAATCAAAGGCCAAAATCTGTTTTCCGTCTTTCATGTTTTCATGCAAATGTGTAAAAAAAATCCCTAATAAAAATAACACCATAGAAACGAGGAAACAGGAATAAGTGTAAAATGCTAGATCAGCTTTTCTTCATTATCTTTTGCACTATAGTTCTAAGAATTCTCAGAATAAGACTAGTAATGAAAGCAAATTAAAAAAATGAATAATTATTTCTGTTACTTTTATCGGTATTTCTGTAAGGGTAAACAAAAAAGGTAAATTTTTCCCCTGTCCAGTCGTGTCTGACTCTAGGAAGTAGTGTTCATCTCTGTTTCCTAGCTGAGTCAGCATTGTCTAAAGACACTTCCATGGTCATGTGGCTAGCATGACTATATACTGAGGCACAGGAAACGCTGTTATCTTCCCACCAAACTGGTACCTATTTATCTACGTTCATTTGCATGCTTTCAAACAGCTAGGTGGGCAGTGTTGTGGCTTGGCAGCGTTCAGTGGAGCTGCCAGGGGATTGACTCTGAGGAGGCAGTTGGGGAGGAACCTGGGCCAGGTTTGGAAGCAAGGGAAGAAGAGGCTATGTCGGAGGCTGGGCTGTCTGCCAATTACCAGTTGTCCTCTGCATCTGACAGCAGCGAAGCTGAAGAAATGGAGCAACTTATTAGTGCTCGCATGTGCAGACAAATTAGTAGGCAAGAACAGAGGAGGAAAAGGGGTGGACAGAGAAGCCAGGCCACAGGTGATCGGTGAATGGACACTCCCCTAAGGCATAAAGAGGTGCAAATGGGGAGTGGCATTTGCAGAGAACAACTTGTTTGAATCGGATCAAGTCTTGTGTTGTTATACCTTGAATCTTGCTTTTTGCTTAAAGAACAGTGTCTCTGCAATTATTTTGGACTGTTATTTCTTGATTCAGATTCAAAGCTTGTGTGTGTGTGAAGTTATCTCTGGACTTGGCAGCTTTCCCAGATAACTTGGCAGGTTCATGTGTACAAACATTGATAATAAGGACAATTTGTGTGTTTCTTAAAATAAAAGGGATGTTTGCCTTTAAAAGCTGTCTAGGAGCGTTTGTTAATAGCCTGGGACAGGACATGCTATAGGTTTTCAGGAAAAGATTGGACAGCCATTTGTCTGGGATGGTATAAGAACTCCTAGCCTGGCAGGGGATTGGACTAGTAGATCTCTAGAGTCCCTTCCAGCCTTTGCATTCCATGATTCCATGTCTATTTTGTTTGCATAGTCTTTCCCCAAGTTAACATTGCTTGTATTTTTTTTTAATTTGCCCTTTGGGCCAATTAAAAGACCGGTATGTCAGTGATATTTCTGTGAACCATTTATGAACCACGAGGGGGAATTTAGGCAGTGGGAAAGTCAGTAACCGGAGTGACAGACATATTTTTCCGGCATATGCAAGAGGATTATGGACCTAGACATTTAATAAAGCTTCCTTATTCTTGACAGAAAGAGAAAGGGATAAAAAATATATATAACCCAACTCTATATATGGAAGCACTTTATCAATGTTTTAGCAGTAGATCCACACGTCGCCTCTGTGATGAGATAAGATGGGGCGAGTTTTGACAGAAGAGTTGGATATCTGGGCAAATGCATCATTTTGTCTCGCATCAAGGTGTCATGTCTTCATGCCATTTAAATTAAAACAATCTCAGCGTTTCTGAGCAGCCTGAAATCTACCAGTGACAGCCGGTGGTGTATTTGTAGCAAGCTCTGAATGTTTGGAGACCCGGCATTTATGTCTTTGTTTTCCTAATTCTCCATTTGACACAGATAGTCTCTTTCCACGGAAGGTGTATTTATATTTAGCCTTAACCAGCGTACCTTCAGGCCACAGTGGCAGGCAGGTGAGCAAACTCTTGAATTTTGATTGTCAAAACTGATCTACGCTGAAAATTCTCCCCTCCCTTTTTTTTTTATAGATCGATCAAGAGATTTCAGCTTGTAGACATCTAAATAGCTACCGTAGATCCAGGAGAGGGGCTTTTAGAAATCGCAATGCTTTATCGGTGAATAGAGAAAAAAGGCATGGAAAATTGGAGGATTGTTGTTGAAATTCTCTTTTTTCACGAAAGCCATCAAATTCTTCCTTGCAACATCCTGTTTACTGTCAGGGTCCGATTAAAAAGAAAACTGAGTCACCAAAGCAGGACCCAGGGATCTATATTTCTCAAAGGCTACCTCTAAGGCGCCAACCTGAATATTTGTTTTATTCATTATTTACTTCTTTAAATTTGTTCGCTGCCCATCTCACCACGAGGTGAGAGGACAAAGAAAGTGGTAGTAGTAGTAGTAGCACTGTATTTATATACCACCTATCAGGGCTTGCAACCCTCTCTAAGCGGTTTACAATGTCAGTCTATTTGCCCCCAACAATCTGGGTTCTCATTTTACCCACCTCGGAAGGATGGAAGGCTGAGTCGACCGTGGGATTCGATCAGCCAAACTGCTGATCTGCAGTACTGCGTTCTAATCACTTGAGCCACCACAGCTCCTTGTATTGCCTGCGCATGCGCAGACAGTGTTGCTTCAGATCGCGACCAAATCGGTTCGGGAACGGACTGCGGTCGCAAACGGAGGTTCCGCTGTAGTTAAAACTATCCTTCTCAGAATTTCTTACTGTCCATGCTGGCTGGAAGCTAAACCATGGTCTGTGTGGCAGTGTTCTTGTCAGAAAAGCTCCAGCTAGCTACATGTAACGGATAATCAACTGAGCCAGGCTTGTGATTCAAAACGTCACACAGCAATTAAGGCAATTCCCGGAGCAGCAAATACGGCCTTTGATTCAAAGACACGAGGGCCTCAAATCCGGATGGTTTTAAAATGGATTTTGAAAAGGGGGTGGAATTCACCCATAGTTCATAGCCATATTAGGCCCTCGAAAATACCAAGGGGGGGGAAAATTGCAGGTGGTTCTGTTCACCGTGGACTAGCTGGAGACTTTTTAAAAGAGCTGAGCAGATTTCACAATTGGAAATTTTGAAAGAAGAGGAAAATAAATACCGTGTTTCCCTAAAAATACGACCTAATAGCAATAGCACTGTATTTATATACCGCCTATCAGGGCTTGCAACCCTCTCTTAAGCGGTTTACAATGTCGGCATATTGTCCCCCAACAATCTGGGTTCTCATTTTGCCGACCTCGGAAGGATGGAAGGCTGCAGCTAATTACAAGCTTCTCTATCCGCTGCGCCACCAAGGACCTACCCCGAAAGTAAGTCCTAGCTTGATTTTTACATGTGCAATTAGCCCTTAATTAAGACCCCGCCCACCCCGGGGTGCAGGGGGTGGGGTGAGGCACACG
>JANHJO010004342.1:84321-94352 GCA_032468235.1 Pseudoxyrhopus heterurus
CTTACCTGGGATCCAAAACGGGCTACGTGGAGATTCCTGGGAGGGACGGGGTGGGGTGTGCGGGGCCAGCCAGGACTGGGATTTGGGGGTTCTCTGAACTGGGCAAACTCTTAGCAAGGGATTCTCTCGAACCCTTCGAAGCCCCAGCAGCCCACCCCTGGCCAGAGCTCTTGCTTGTGTCTGAGGAAATGAAGGATGATGAGAATAAGGATCAATTCTTGTCTTTGATTTCAAACTACACATAGAGGAGCCCCTTGGGAAGTTCAGTCCATTTTCAGTGTCTGCCTAATTTCTATAAAGTGATAGGCACAGTCTTCCTGTGTTGAGGGAATAATCAGACAGGATGCACTTTAGCAGGGGCCTCTCTTCCAATAGTTTAGTCTTCTTAAAAATTATTACTGCAGCCAAAGGACTCTACTGTCATTTCTGTGACAATCTCCCAAACTGGCCTGCAGTCTTGCCTAGAAGACAGGCTGAATTTTCAGAGTATGTCATGTAACCTGTTTTTATCACACACTCTTTCCTCTGCCAAGATGTATGTATTTGGCTTTCTTCAGAATCAGCATTCCTAGCAATGCTATCAACTCTTTTGTAACAGTCATTAAGTGTATATTATATGTTTTAGAAGGAGCATGTATCAGGAATATGCAAAACTTGGAACAAAACGTTGCAGAGTATTCTGGAGCACTTTATTTCTTTTCCTGATTGCATGGATCTTCCAAGGATTGGCTCAGGGTGGTGGGTTTTGCACATGCATAGCTTTTATACATGTATTCTGTGTTTCTTATGTAGGCCTTGAAGAGAGACATAATAAACACGCTCTCTGATCGTTGTGAAATATTGTTTGAAGATCTGCTTGTCAATGAAATGCCAGGAAAGAAAAGTAAGACAAGGAGCCCAATAACCCAACTTTAATGTAGTTTCTCCAGACTAATTTTATTTGAGCTTATTTCCACATAAGGGTGTGATTTTTAGAAAGTGCATCAACAATCCATGTGCATTGTTCTATGCATTTCTTCTAAAATTGCACTTTTTATAAGCATTTTAATTTTGAACTTCTCTGTCACAATATTTAGAAAATAGGTAAGGGATGTGTGAATAAAACTAGAATCTATTTGCCATTGCTGACAAATTATGCTGCCTTATATTGAAGGAAATTATATTAGCATTTTCCTGGAATCTCCAATATGGTGGAAAGTGTGACAATGGAGAGTTGCAGACACCTTATCCACTTAATTTACATTTATATTTTTCTCAGAAGCTGAGGGTCTCCTGTTGCCTTCTTTTGGAGAACTGATCAAGCAGACATCTATGGCCTCATGTATTAGAAACTGAAACAGTTTCACTTGCCTTTTTGTTACCCTACATTCCTGCATGTACCTAGTAGAAATATACAAGTGTTCACAATCCTAATTTACCTGTTTTCGGAAAGCATTCATCTTTAACTAATATGGCCAAGTCACATATGTTGTGTATATATGTGAATGCTATTGCATGATATACAGTATGCTAACTACATTTACGGTTGAAACATAAATCTTTCAGAATTACCTTCCACCCATCCATGTTTCCTTGTTCCTTAATGTCCTCTTTTGATTTCACAGTTTTCAATGGCAAATGTTGCCAATTACTTATGTTCTTCTCTTGCAGTAAAAGTAACAGTCTTTTGATTCACTGTGTTCTAGCTTTCACGGAGAATATGCCTTTGATGACATGGATTGGAAAGATATTCTAATCTCAGTTATCTGTTCTGCCCAGCAAGCAGTATTTGATTAAAAGTACCATTTTTTTAAAGGAAATGGAAAAAAACACTACATTAGATAAAAATGTTTTTACTCCCTGTTTATATGATGAGCAGCATAGAGATGAGAATTATTATAATTATAATAAAATGGCGCGGACTTTCAAATTTGCTTTGTGACAAGAGAAGCCACACATCTTTAATATTGTTACAGTAATATAAATAATAAATCATATTTTCTGGCCTCTTCATAGAATGTGCTTAGCAATCAGCCTCTGGGCACAATTAGTGCTTCATCCTATCTTGGGTCTGGATGCTGTTTTAGGGATTGGGGCCTTTAATTCAGTCTTCCAATTTTTAGAAGGCTCACAACAGACAATCCAGAGATGCTCAGAAGTCATCAGAAGGAGTATAAATGCATTTTCCCCATTCACTCTTTGCCCTTTTGAGGGGCTTTTAAGGGGGTAGGGCATAGATAGGAATAACCATCCTTACCATTCTTCCATTCTTAAAATTTCCTTATCTCTATAAAAAACACAAGGAAACAAAAAGTCTGGATATAATTGTGCTGCTCAAATTCAGTCATTTTGAAATTGAGTTTTGACAGCATTTTCTCCCAAATCCCACCTTTGCCTCAACAGAAGAGAATATATGTAGCTCAGGGTTGAACTGTGCTCTCTGAATTTGGTTGATTGCTTGCAGACATTTCATTACCGAACTAGGTAACATTGTTAGTGCTTTTATCTCTTACCAATTAACCCAAAAGATGCATGCAACACTCTTCAATGCACTCTAAAAGTATAAGAAGTCAATTTAATGTAAATTAGATGCTGGGAGCTTGCTGGTGTATTATTATGATGCTTAGATTATGTACACTAAGAGCATACGTGCCAAAGACAAATTCCTTGTGTGTCCAATCACGCTTGGCCAATAAAGAATTCTGATTCTGATTCTTATTCAAAAGTAGTAGTGATGCTGTATATGTGTTTCATTCATATATGAAATGTCTTACACTGTTAAAAATTATATGTGCAGCCATAATTTGTGTACAGAATGTGACAGTATATAGCAGCGTTCTTAAAGCTTTTTTTTAAATTAGTAATTAACAAGGGATTCCCTTTCTTTTGTTTTAGACTCCGAAAGGGAATACCACATCTTACCTTGTAGAGTTTTCACTCCCATTGTGGGATCCAATGTGTTGCTTTGTGATTATAAATTTGGTGATGAGACAATCAGGGAAATTCAGGAGCGTTTTCTTGAAATGATGGATCAAGCTGTTCAATCAGATGATTTGCATATTGCTGAGGAAATGAATACAGGTAAATGTAACAGCTAAGAATAGATTGTTTTCTGTTAGGAATTATTCAGAAACCAAACCTGAAACTGAAGCACATTTTAATTCAGGTTCACAAATGTTCATTACTTTAAATGGTTTCCAAAGGAACATGATGTTATTGTATGTCCAAAACATTTTCCTGTGATATTTGGTGTAAATTTTGTTAGGATCTTTCCCACTTTTGAAACTTGTAACCAGACAGTAACCTTAAGGGCATTGAATCATTGCAAAATAGCATTTTAAATGCAAGCATTTTAATATGTACATTATTTTAATTTTTTGAAAGGAACTTAATCACTAGGGGGATTTTGAACTCTATGATCAAAGTATGTTTATTACGGTAGTTTTCCTTGGAGCTAAGGACCAACTAAGACACTGTAGGAAATGTTCAACAAAATGTCCTAGGATCTATCTTTTGCTTAAAATAATTTGGGATACTCCTGTTTTGAAGCAGTCCATAGCCCAGGTCAAAAGAAAGTAGAAACAATAGTGATATTCAGTTTTTTCCATCTGGTGTCAGAAGCTCATTCAAGCACACTTATGTTTGCCTTTTCATAAATGGTAAGCTGTAGAACAATCTTCAGCTGAAGCACAGAAAAACAAATAGATTTTTTTTCCAACTAAAGACTGGATCTTTTACATCTTGTCTAGCTTAACCCTAAACAAAAGCACCACAAATTCATTTTCTTGGTTAACATGAAAACCAAAAAAATTCAGAAAATGAGCTTACAATTCTCCCAAAACCCTTCTCACAAGGATGGTGGCTTCTTAGAGAATAAGCAAAAGATGATTTTCTGAAAATTATCTCCATATCCCAAATGTGTTATCTGCAGTTGTATAATCTTTGCAGTTGTATAATAGTGCACAAAGCAGCTGATGAAAAATAGAGACCTGGTTTTTCAGTCATTCTCAGTTTAGCTCAATGACCACTGCTAGATGTAATTTATTGCATTGAATAAAACCTGTTAGTTTTTATATTTATTTAAAACCTTTTAATTATGTTTGAACTATAATTATGTCAAACACGATCCTCCGAGCAACTGATAATTTGACAGATACTTCACAGTAATTCACAGATCTATATTTTAGGATTGTTGGTACCTCACTGAGGATAATCTCTTCCCTTTAATTTATTCTTAATCTAGTTGAAGATTTATTGAATCCAAGAATGGGCATCCTGGCTGTACACGACAGAGTAGCCATGACGTGCATTAGAATAGTTGTGGTTAAGATGACTTCCATGGCAAGGCAAGCAGAATTATTCCATTGTGGCCAGAGCCAAAGCTGAAATACATTGGGATGATGGGGTGGTGATGTTTCTTAAACTTCGTTTGCCAGTTTTAGATTTCATTTTTATTTATTCATTCCCCATTATGAATATTAAAGAAGTGTTTGTTAGAAAAACAGCAAAAAACTATTTGGTCAGATTGCTGAATTTACTTTATTTTATATTGACATTAATACCTTACAGCCTATTAAGAAAGAACAAATATGACACTGCCAATTTTAATAACACAGTTTTCAAGTGTATCTGCTTTGATACCTGATAGCCACATGGAATATTCAGATTTGCAAAGGAACATTTGTAAAGCCTATTTCTATGTAAAAACTTAAGGGACAGGTTGTCCTAGGACCTCATCCTAAAATTTACGTTCAACATTGTCTAGTAGAAATTACGTGGGTAGAATTTCCAGTAGCTAAGGAACACAATACTATGATTATGCCTCTTAACTGCTCTCCTAAGTTAGCATTTTTTTAAATAGTTCTGACTGGTTACAATGACAAATATTCCATTGTGTTAAGTAAACTAACTTATGGAATATATTCTGTTGATTCTTAGATTTTACAACTATAGAAACATTAACTACTTACGTACATTTTAGTAATCATTGTACTTGCTGGCAAATCATAACATGGAGTTCTCTCTTCTGAAAAATGCTGTTAAATATTCTAAAATTGAACACTTCAGAAAATACAGCTTACATGAATTAAAATCAAAATAGATTAACTCCTTCTCTGTTTATCTGCTGTAACTATGAAGGGTTTTCATTGACTATTAAGTTTAAATGCTCATTGCTTTCATATTGTATTTATTTACTGTGAGCATTCAGAAAAATGATCATAGATGGAAATATTGAAAAAAAATTGACTTGCTTTGCGTGAGTTCTTTATTTGGGGAGATAATTGTTGCACAATGTTGCTCCATTGTTGGGATGGAACTAGGTAAAAGTTTCTATTTACATAGTTTATACATCATCTTTTCAAATAATAACTATAGCACAGATGCTGAGTGTTATGCAAGAAATCTTTGCAAAAATTTTGTGTGAAAGAAATCATGTATATTTGGCTATACACAAGGAAAATTAATAATACAAGATTGTTTTCATCTTCTCCCGAGTTTTTTCAAAGGATAGTGGAATTCATTGCTTGTTCAGTTCTTTAGAGTTCCAGGTATTTAATAATTACTAATATGCGACTTAAAAATTGTTCTTTGTGCTTTATTTGGATAATCTGCCCCTGGGTGTGAGTTGAAAGGCAGTGGTGTCTAAGCAAGACCCAGGGCTGTTTATATCTTGTATGCAAAATTAAATTACATAACAAGAATTTGCATACATAGACTTGGTTTTTCCATCCTGGGCTCTGAAAAAAAATTTTTTACATTTTTGACAAAGAAAAAGAACATTGGGTTAGAGTTGTTCAGTCAACATACAAACTCATGCTTTTGTCTTATTTCTTTTAATTATTATAGTTGAAGTAAGCCTGCCAAAGGAATTCCAAGATAGTACACAACCAAAGCAAGTGACAAAAGAAATGCTACTGTTGAAACTACATCAAAATATGGGTATGCATATTTTAGCCTTCACTCCTGAACTGCTTAAA
This sequence comes from Pseudoxyrhopus heterurus, assembly GCA_032468235.1. NCBI lineage: Eukaryota > Metazoa > Chordata > Lepidosauria > Squamata > Pseudoxyrhopus > Pseudoxyrhopus heterurus. The sequence continues at coordinate 90,279 of JANHJO010004342.1, forward strand.
ATAGTCACTTTTAGTATGATTTATCACTTTTCTTGAAGCATTCTCACACAGTCTTCTTTACATTTATGTCTAATTGTTTTAATGGTTATTTAAGATTGTTTTAATCATTGATTTTATTGTACCCTGTCCAGAGTCACATTTGTGAGGTAGGTGTTTATATAAATTTGGATGGGTGGATGGATGGATGAATGGATGGACAGATAGATAGACAGAGAACAAGTCATTAATTGAAATTACAACAATGATGAAAAAATAACTTTGCAAACAATACTCATATTTATGAATGCATCAAGCAAAGGAAAGTTGTAGTAAAAACTTAAGTACAGTTGCAGTTTCACTTAGCAATTGTTTGCTAAGCAACCAAGTCCTAAAGATTGTTAAAGAAGGAGTATTGGTGGAAGACAAGCAGGCAGACAGAGAATGTAAAGAACACTCATTGCCTATTGACTCAGTTATTTTGGTTCCTGATTTTCTAGCATTCTTTTGCTGTTGCAGTTACTCTTTATTTTATTAATATACTTTTCTCCTGCCTGAGGAAGCCCAAAATCGATCCACGGGAGAAAGTCTATAAACAAAATTAAACTAGTAAAAATGCAGTTTTTAGCTGGAGATGAATTAAAGTAAAATTCATTTGAAATACCAATTTGCATTCTCTTTCTATTTTTTTTTAATTTCTTTTCAGGAGTGGTAATAGCTGTGGCAGTTGCCATATCTGCAATAGCTTTCTCCTTTAACTACTTCAGCGATTAAGCTTCAGAAAGCAAGAACGAACTTCAGAACTCATGTCATTAACAGATGTACTGTAAAGATGCAAGCGTCTTGAACTGAATACGTTAAGATATGTTGTCATCTAACAATAGCAATACATGGCTCTAAAAACAATTATTCTCTTCATGAAAGTAATGTCGGTGGTATACATTGCTTTTTGGGGGAAAGTGAGAGAACTCACATTGTCAACGGGCACACACAAGGGATTAATTTTTCAGGGGACATTGAAATGTAACACGTTTATTTTAATGTTCTTCTTAGTTAATAAAATGTATAAAAACCCTGGTGACATGGTTACTTGTGCTTTTTTAGGAAATACTGGAATTGTATGACAGACAATTCAAGTTCCTTTTTCTTTGAATGAACCCATAAGTGTTTTTTTTCACTTACATATTGTGATTATTTATCTTTCTTGATTCATCTACACCTATCACAGAGTATATGTGAGTATATGTATACATATGTATTTATTTCACAGTGCAGATATCCTGCGCCAGCCATGGTGGTTACTGGTGACTCTGTTATATAATAATACAACATAGAATAAAACAGTTAGTTGCTATGATTGAAACCTGAGCCAAGGGTTCATTGGAACAGGATATATTTTACAGTGGAACCTCGGTTCGCGAACGCTTCCATTTGTGACCAAATCGGTTCCCGACCAAAAAAGCCAGCCAGTGAACAAAAGATTCCTTTCTGTGCCAATTTCCCCTTCCGCGCATGCACAGACAGCATCGCGCAGGGCGCACGTGCATGCACAGCAGTGTCACTTCGGAATGCGACAAAATCGGTTCACGACCGAAGTCCGGGAACGGATTGCGGTCGCGAACCGAGGTTCTACTGTACTTGCCTGTGAAATGCAAGAATGACTTTATACCTCTGAGAGAGATTCCAGAGATTAGGGTCTATTTCAGAGAAGGTGTGTCATAATGTCCACGTTCTCTTCATGCTGCTTTCAGAAGGAGGAATGCTCCGGGCACTTTTCTCTCTCTCCTTCTCCCCACTTTTTAACAAACCTGGTTTATTTTCTCTTTCCTTTGGGCAAACTTCACATGTAAGTGATAGAGATTGTTCCTCTCCTGAAAATAAACTCAGATGTGATCTTTTATTAGTATATAAAAGCGTTACAGGCTTGGATCATGTCTAAGCTGCTGTTTTGAAATATACAAAATTTATTTGCTTTCTGTTTTATGTCCACTTCATTGTTCGCAATCCAAAGCCTCAGGAGATTGAATGGTTTAAAATATTGCGAAAATAAATAAGATAAAAGAAGTAACCTGCCCTTTTATCTGAGTTGCTTTCAAAGCATTGGGTCGGATATTGACTTGGCTATGTTGGTCACCTGATTTTTAGGAACTTTATTACTAAAGTTTATATGCTGCTCCATTTCAAACTTTCTCTTATACATTAATGTCACTTCGACCTACAACAGAAAAAGTCAGCAAGTAAGGGAACGTCTTTAAGAGATTCTAGATTTATACAAAGATCCACGTTGCCAGGATTATGAGTATATGTTGCGAGAAGTCTCAAAGCAAAATACTTTACAATGCTATTTATGGAAGAAAGCAGTAAATAATGATGGAGAACACTCAAGAATGCCGTGGGTGTTCAAAAGCTTATTCACTCTGGGAGTGTCCTCTTGAGGAAGTGTTCCGTTTAGAATTCTTTCCCCATTCTCAGTGCCTTGTGTCTGCCAGCTTTCACTAGTAGTCATTGTTAAAACTTGATCTGAATTTTATATTCACCTGTTCTCAGATTATTATCTTTCTATTCTTGTGTATGAAATAAGCACAGTGTGGGATGGATCTATGTCATGTTAGTGACTTTGAGACTGGTGTGATTCATAGAAGACCTGACTTGTCCTTCTTTGAAAATGGACAGGGAAAAGTTAAGATAGCCTAGAGCAGGGGCCGGCAACCTTAAACACTCAAAGAGCCACAAAGGTCCTAACCGAAAGCCCTCTGTTCAATTCTGGAGCCGACCGGAAGTCCGGTTCCCACACCATAGAGTCTTTTCCTGGCATGGTGTCCTTTTTCCTCTACCTGTCTTAACCGAAAGCCCTATCAATTGTGGAGGTGACCGGAAAACCCGCCCCTTGCCATGGAGTCTCCTCCTGGTGTGCTGTGCCTCTCCTCCTGGTGTGGTGTCCTCTCCCTAACTGGAAGCTCCTCTCAAAATTGTGGTGCCGACCGGTGACAGGGAGCCGCAGCAAAGGGATGGAAGAGCCACATGTGACTCCAGAGCCGCCGGCTGCCGACCCCTTTAACAGAGTAAAACATCTGATAGAGATTAGGTATCAGTTCTGCTACCTCTCCAAATTAAGGGCAGGAAAATCTAACTCTTCGTACCCCCTCACTTTTCTGCAGGTAAAGTGAATAAGACGTATGTCAGAATGCTTTGAGAGAACTCAGTTTAGAGCCATCCTACTCTGTTGAAGTAATGGCTTAGGTAAAGTGCAGGATCATACCTGCCCCATTTAGGGCTTGCTTCAAGTTGAAATAGCTAGGAGGAAAATAACAAAGTGTTGCTTCATGAAATGACAAGATTTTTCCATCTTCTCTGCCAATACAACTGCTGACTTTCAAACTACAGACTTCATAAATTAATTCGTTAGAGATTCTTAACGGCATTAGAAATTTTTATAAGCAAGATCTTTCTGATGTAATTGCCCTTCCATTCTCCAGGTCTTCTATGATGGTATGTTGATACCACCTCTTGTTTCTTAATCCTGCATTTTCCACTGTTTCATAGTTTCCACAGTAGCTATAAGCGTGGGCTGCAAGTTTTGTTTTCCTGCAAGTTCTATTATAAGGTTACTTTAGATCAGAGGTCTCCAAACTTGGCAACTTTAAGACTTGTGTACTTCAACTATGCTGGCTGGGGAATTCTGGGAGTTGAAGTCCACAAGTCTTAAAGTTGCCAAGTTTGGAGACCCCTGCTTTAGATCATTGTTACACTGTAAGTTGATGATTTTCAAGTTGTAAAAGTATGATTCCCTTTCTGGTAGTATGATTAACTCATTTTTTTGATAAAGGAGAATGTCGCATTTCGGAGTAATGTTGTTTGTTGATGGTGGAACCCATCAACATGGCGACTCGGTCAAATTCAAAACTGGTTAATGAGTACCTCTGATGAAACCAGAATGAAGGTGATGTTTCTTGATCTATCAGCAGGTTGTGAGAGAATAATTCAGAGGAAATTACACAAATCAAATAGTTTAAATATAGTTCCATTACTGCATATTTCACATTTGCTTGTGTTTTGGAGCTTCTAGCTCCAGGTAAAAGTTGGACCGTAAGGAAGGCC
>JANHJO010004343.1:48403-61003 GCA_032468235.1 Pseudoxyrhopus heterurus
TCCCCACTACTCTCAGCAGCCACCGGCTCCTGCTGACTCGTAGAGGGACCAGCTTCTACTGGCATGCTGTCAGCAGCAGATTCCACCCTTTGCTCCAACAGTCTCTGTCTCTTCTTCGGAGTCGGAATCAGCTGCCAAATCCCCTACACGCTGCGGAACCACAACAGTAAGGCACAATAAGAATTGTGATAAGAAGTGACACATCTTTGAAGGAAAAAAACAAGAAAATCCAGTTGCCTCCTGAAAAAAAAGCACATTGGGACACATGGTTGACTGAATTATAAAGTCCCAGAGCCCTTCATTTTCTGTTATTTTGTCTACAGGTTGTCGTCCTCAATTTACAACAATTCATTTAGTGACCATTCGAAGTCACTGAAAAAAGCGATTTATGATTTTTTTTTTTTACACTTGTGACTCCATGGTCATGGGATCAACATTCAGATGCTTGGCAACTGACTTGTACTTATGACTGTTGCAGTGTCTTTTGCCTCCTTCTGTCAAGCCAAGTCAATGGGGAAGCCAGATTCACCCAACAACCCTATCACTAACTTAACAACTGCAGCGATTCTTTTAACAACTTTGGCAAGAAATGGGACAAAAAACTCACTAAACAGCTGACTTGCTTAGCAACACATTTTTGGGCTGAATCGTGGTCGTAAGTCTAGGACTCCCTGCAATTCTTACTTGCAGGCAAATGAGATTTCTTGCAGATCTTAGCCTGCACCATAGCTGCCATTTTGTCGGGCTGTTATTTGTCGTTTGTGTTAGAATTAGTTTTGTGATGTATTCATACCTTACACAAGATGAAATTTCAGCCAACTGATAAGTTGGGTTGGTTCAGTCCATTAACCAGGTTAATGCTAACCACGATTAACCGAGTGTGGAAATGGAGCTGTTTGGTCTTTCCGTGACTTGATTAAAGACGTTGTGTGACTCTAACCAGGATAGGGTTTTTTTTTATATGTGAAGTCGACAAAGGGTTTGCCTGCCACTTGACGGGAAATGTTCCCAAATATTATCAGCAAGCTGAGATTAATAAAACTCACTGAAGGGTTTTAGAACTTGATCGAAAATAAATTTTTCCCCTACCGAGTAAGCAAAACCAAGAGACTCTCAATAAATAAACGACCAGAAAAACAAGATGATTATATCTAATAAATATTGTTACAACACCGCCAGCAAGCTTTGGAACCACCGAACCGCTTTATCAAAAATTCAAATTGACATTAAAGACATGTATGGCTTAAAGCAGACAAAAGAATCGAAACACCTGATAATAAAACAGTTGCAGGCCTTAAATTTAAATTGCTTTCAGCGGGTTGAAGATTAAAACTGATTTATCCGAAGATTTTATTTGACGTCTGCTGGACACTTTATTTAACAAGTGTGAATAATTTGTTGGAAAAGAGGGATGTCAGAATGGGTTTGTTTCTTTAAAAAAACGATTATGATTCCTGTATCTCTTTCTAAGCAAAGTAACGCTCGGTGGCTGCCTTCACACAAAGAGCCCTTAAGCTGGTTATTAAATCAGTTTTTTGGGTTTTGCACAGCAGGTTGAACCAGAGATTTAACTCAGGTTGTTTGCCCTGCAGACTAAGCCAACATTCATCTATTCAACATTCAGTAAAGTCTTACACTTAGGCAAAAAACAACAACAACCAAAAGTACGCATATAAACTGGGTGAAACCAGGCTTAATAGCAGGAACTGTGAGAGGAATCTTGGAGTCTTAGTGGACAACCAGTTAAATATGAGCCAGCAGTGTGTGGCGGCAGCCAAAAAAACCAATGCAATCCTAAGTTGCATTAACAGAGGGATACAATCAAGATCAAGGGAGGTACTAATAGCACTCTATAAAGCCTTAGTAACACCACACCTAGAGTACTGCATCCAGTTTTGGTCCCCACGCTATAAAAAAGATGTTGAGACTCTAGAAAAAGTGCAGAGAAGAGCAATAAAGATAATTAGGGGACTAGAGGCTAAAACATACAATGAATGGTTGCAAGTACTCGGTATGGCTGGTCTAGTGAAGAGAAGGACTAGGGGAGACATGATAGCAGTGTTTCAGTATTTGAGGGGCTGCCACAGAGAGGAGGGGGTCAAGCTATTTTCCAAAGCACCTGTAGGCCAGAGAAGGAGCAATGGATGGAAGGAGAGATTCAACCTAGAAGTAAGGAGAATTTTTTTGACAGAACAATCAACCAATGGAACAGAAGTTGCCTTCGCAAGTTGTGGGAGCTTCATCACTGGAAGCTTTTAAGAGGAGACTGGACTGCCATCTATCAGAAATGGTGTAGGGTCTCCTGCTTGGGCAGGGAGGTGGGACTACATGACCTACAAGGTCCCTTCCAATTCTGTTATTTTGTTATTCTGAGTGTTAGAATGGGCTCCATGGAACATCTAGGGGCTTTGTCTGAAACTGTTTTTGAAACAAGCCATCCTCTTTGACCTCCTTTCCCTTTTCAAAGTGCTCCTTACATTTAGTGTCATATGTTTTGTAATGTGTGCAAAATCATCATTTAATAAGAAAGACACGTAACATTTTGCCTACAGATTTGGAAAGAAATATTCCTGCAAGGGAAACAAGGTCCTTGAAAGGTAAAATCTGTGAAAAGCTACAGTAGTGTTGCATTTTTCCCCTCTTCCTCATAGCCAAAAAGCTTGAATGTCCTTGTTGATCATTTATTTGTGAAGTGTCAGTGGCACTGTTAGTATGCCTGCTACCTATATTTTAAGAAGACAAATTGCATTTGACTGCAATGACACTAATTATAGTAGAGAGGCTCATGCTGGGACCCCCCTGCTTGCGGCTTCAGCCAATAAACCCTTCGTGATTGACGGGAGTTTCTACCATTTTAGACAACTGGAATTTCATGAAACTCTTTCTCTCTTCCTCCTGTCCGGGCCAAATGTTGAGAAGAGAAAATGACACAATTATGTTAAATCCAAATTACCACATGACAATCAGAATATCTCATAGCAAAGATCAGCAGGGATTTGGAAAAGACATCTTAGGTTGGGTTACACAGCCTGATCAGCTATTAAAATTATTCCAGGGGAACAATCCTTGCATCTCCCTGTGGTCTCTCTCTCTCTCTCTCTCTCTCTCTCTCTCTCTCTGTCTCTGTCTCTCTCTCTCTCTCACACACACACACACACACACACACACACACAAGTTTAAAAGTGATAGTCATTGTTCTGTCAACAGGTACCTTTTTTTTAACCAGATCGCCAGAAATGTTGGATGAAATACATACGTACATACATACATACATACATACATACATACATACATACATACATATGATGTCTGCTTTTCATTCACCTCAGATGCAACCACCAGACCAACCTGAACAAAGAAACTCCAGAAGGTATGAATGGTTCATTTATGTCTAAAGAAGAATGCTGTGAGGAGCGGGGCCCCAAAGAGATTTGTTAACCCTTTTTAGTGCTTTCTGCAAAGAGTATGTCTAGCCTAATTGTAAAACTCTGTATTAGCCTAGTGCAATATACATAAATAAATGTTTAAATACTTAAATACATAAAACAAAATTTCAGAAGAAAAAAGAAAAAGAAAAACATAGAAAAGAAAAAGACAATAGAGACAATAAGTGACAGATAGTTTATTTCACTCATTGACCAATAAAAATACATTCAATAAAGTAAACAAAAGAAAGTTAATCCCTAACTTTAATGACTGTTGGCAACTACTTGTGGGCGAAGCTTGCACATAATGTAGCACAATAGATTTACCCTAGTTGCCTAACAAATAATGCAAGTAAATTTACCAGAGTGTCCGGGAAATTTAGATAAACAAGTGGTAATTGACTTATGGCAAATGTCCCTGAAAACTGACAATACGAAAAAACATGGGCTGATTGGGCTGTGGTTTCTATGGCACCTGTGTCACATAAGGATCTCCTGAATTTGGAAACTGTGATGTGCTATAAATATGAAACTAGTTGAAGTGATAACATTTAGTTATTTACAGTTATCCTTTATTTTAATCTATATTGGAAAACTGGAGTAAAGACAGTGCACATTTCAAGCTACACTTAACACAAAGAAAGTTGGAGACTTCCAATTTTCTTCACACCAAGCATAATCTGATAGAAGCCTAATATTGAAGTGAAATCTGTAATGTTGTAGCATCAATCTTTTACTTATCACTGCTATCTCATCAATGCTGAAAAAAGATGAAACTATTTTTGATGAAAACTTTCTGAATCCTGGAATTAGAGGAACTGCATCTTTTAGGTGGGGCCCACATTTTTCTCTGATGAAATGAGTCTTCAGTCTGGGAAGACCTTCTGAATATGTCATTACCATTGAGGACTCAGACATGGCTAAAGAACCAATTAATAGCTTAGGCTGCAACATCAGTAGCATCCACTATGGAAGAGGGTAGCTTGGCCATGAAAATTGATGTTTCAAATGCTTAAGAATAGTTGACTTTATTGCACTCTAAATGGCCCTTTCAATTAAGTGTTAAATGCAGAAGGTAGCAGCTGAATCTGTTTACCATATACATATAGCACCTGTGCTAAATGATTTGCACTGCCTATTAGTCTGTTTCCAAGACGGTTAAGATATTGGGCTTATTACACAGACCTTGAGCAATTCAGGACCAAGTTTCATTAAAGATGCCCCCATTTAGAGTAGCCATCCCGCCATCTACAGTTTGTCATCTGGTTATTATAGGGAAGCTGGTTTTCTCTTTATCTGTGTCATGATCGAGAATGAGGAACAACAAAAATGATTTTCTGATAATTATGTGAAACCTACCATTATTTGTCTATAACATTTTGGAATACCCTCTTCCTCTTTAAACAGTTTTCTTCCTTTGTGGAAAAAAATATATAGAAATACAGATGTCAACCTAGGTATTGTTTGCTAATTAAGGTGGGTTAAACAAGTGAAGAGGATATGAGATTTGTGTCCATCCTCCATGAATTTACTTATATATGTATTCTTGGTCATGCAGAGGGGATAAGTTCAATTTCTGAATACTCTGCTAATCAAAAGAATGTTAATTATTATTCCCAAGGATGTAAGAAGAATACTTTGTTCTTTGGCAAAACATATTACTTTGTTCACAAAATTTATCTAAAAAGTGTCTTCTATTATCCAATTTTTCAGTTTACAATAATTTAAGAATTATTTCCTTTCAAAAATTTTAAATACTGGTGACTAATTGTTAGGTACATCAGAATGATGGCATCAATTCCTCTTGTATCCTAATGGGAGCAAGAGGGCCTGAAGACTAGAATGGGAACTCATCCTTTACAGTAAGTTGAAGAACCTGTGATCTTCTAAATGTTGCTAAATGACACTTTCCAATATCCTTCATCGTTGACCTGGGTTGATAGTTCAACAACACCCAGAAGCTGAATTTAAATCTTTAAAACAATGTTCTGCATTTGGGAATATTCTCCATTTGGGTTATGCTCATTCTATTGTCATTTAATTTATTTACAGATTTATGGGAGGATCATTTATGAAATCCTATTTTTACTTTTAATTTAGCACAAGATAGGCAGCCAGTGCTAATAATATACACTACTATTTTGTCCCCCCCAATATAATATGCTATGACTGAGAAAAAGACAAACTAGATTATATTATATAACTATTTTTTTTAATCCTTTAATGGAGTTTTACTTATATTTTATTATTTTAGTGTTATTGTAAATCATAGGATGGCAGTATATAAATATTGTAAAACAAAGTAAGTGTCCAATGTACTGGCTCATGCTACTTCTTTGAACAGCTGAATTACCTCTCTTTTGAAGAATTAATAAAACTGTTGGACTTCTTCAATTCACTTCTCTGTTGCACACCTCTCTGCCTGGGCTTTTAAGAGCTTCTCAAGTCTCATTCCCACTGAAAATTTCTGAGATAAGCAACATTTCTCTTTGGCATGGAGTATATTCTTTCGCAATAAACCAAACAGTAGTGTGACTTTTGCTTAAGAAGCCATTTTTAAAGCTAAGGTGTTTTAAACTGCTATTGGGCAGCATCCAAATCTTTATACTTACACAAAATAATGCAGGCAGTACGGCAAAGCAGCTTAAAATCCATGTTTGATGCAGAGATTGCATTGGCTGTTCTAGATGATCTCTAATAGAGGCAAGTTGGAGATCTCTCAGTTTTTTTTTACTATTACTGATCATAGGATCCCCTTGAAGCAGTTTTGGTGGGTCTGTTCTCATTTTTCTGATGCTACTGGAAGCACTGCTTAGACCCATTGGGAAGTATCCTGATAAGTCAAGTTTTTAATCTTACTCATCATATTTTGCATTTATTAACTGAACAGCCATAAACCAAAAATATATAAAAATACAAGGGGAAACCTATATATATAAAGCAGTGTGTGTGTATGTGCCGTATACGCTCTTCAATGGCTAGACCAATCTGAACCAAACTTGCCATGCAGATACCTTACCCTAACCCTAACACTGGGGGAGGTCAGACATGCCACAGAGGGGTCTTTGCCCCCTAAAAACAGTGGCAAAGTGCCAACCCTCCCAACGTTCATTGGCAAGAGACTCAGCAAACTGCACTCCACAAGGGACGCCAGAGAGCAACCTGAGCAGCGTGGTGCATGTGCAGTACAGTAAAAAGCACGGAGGGTGAAAGACAGCGGGGTAAGTGAGAGCGAGCGAGTGGTTCTGCTTTGGGGTCTGGCAGCAGAAGCTGCCTCTGCGCCCCGCACCTCCTGTTTCTCTTCCCTGCCTTTATGAGGGAAAAAGCACAGAGTATGAAAAATAGCAGGCTGGCCGGCCAGGTGTGCGTGCGTGCGTGAGTGTGGGCTGGCAGGTATATGTGCGGGCATGTGGGCGAGTGAGTGAGTGGGTGAGAGTGAGCGAGCAAGCGAGCGAGCGCCTCAGCTTTGGGGGTGGGGCAGGGGTGGAGGCAGAGGCGGAGGCGGTGGGAGCAATGGGAGAACTATACCCGGGCAAAGCCAGATAATCAGCTGGTATAAAATAATTTAAAGAAAGACAAGCAAGTACTGAGTTTCACAGCCAGTATATGTAACAGAGGTCAAATATATTTTATAGGAAACAAACCCAGCAATGTTTAATAAGGATTGTGTACATACATAGCTATCTTTATTTCAGTCATACACCAGAATAAAATAACATAATCAAGAATTATAATCATTTTAATAATAGCAGTGAGATAGCCTATGAGATAGCAAAGGTCTTAATCACTCTGCTACTTCCTTAGTATAGTAAGGAGTGGTACAGAGGAGTGTATGCTGGAAAGCAATTTTTTTGAATATTTTTGTGCTTGGACATATCTATATTGTGATGCTTCAACCTAGTAAATACATATTTATCTTTGTGTGTTTGATATGTGCACCCATTTACACCAAAGATATATAACTATGTATGGTCAGAAAGATTTGTCCGTAGGAAGGAAAGTGATTGGCTGCTGCTTTCCTAGAAGAGAATGGTGGGAGGACTCAGCAGCAGCAAAACTGTCCAATGAGGAGAGATGGTAGGCTGCATTCCAAACTGAATAACTTCCAAGGTGCTGCCAGAATCTCTCAGTCTGAAACTCTTTTTCTTAAATTGAATTTAAGTTGGCCTCAGTGTAGGGCAGGGAGTGCCCTTAAACACAAATTACCTACAGGGTAATACATTCACATATCTAACCCATGCTTTCAGGTGTTCAGCAAAATATTTGTTGCAGGTCCTGTCATGGACATATTTAGCATCAACAGTTAATGCTGTTTTTGTTCATGGCAAGTCCCAAAGTATGAAACAAATGGGAATGTTGGAATTAGGATTTTCCCCATTTTATTCTGGTTTAGGACAGGGTTCAAAGATATCTTTATACAAACATTTCAGAATTTTTAATGTGTGGTTTTTATATTTATCTTTTTGAGACTTACCAAGAACTGTTTGGGACCACGCAGCATGTCAATTTGTGAGGGAAAAATATGACATATTCAACACTGACAGAACAAAAAGATCCCAGGAACTTTTTCTGTGTACAAAACAACTCTAGAGAATTTGACCAAAGTAGCTGAAAATCCTTTTCCTTGCTCCTGTATTGAAAAACTGCAATATAGTTGGAGTTGCATAGTTCCAATGTATATGCGTATCACACAATAGCAATCCAACTGCTGCATATTGATAGTTTTATCCTCCTGATGTCATGTGATATTGCCTTTGGTCACCCATTATACATGAAAAGACCAGAATTTTGGTGAATGGATGCTGCTCTAAAGGCATGCTGACAATCCCAATTCCAAGCAAAAACACAGGAGTAAGTCATATCAATGTTATATATTAAGCTTCTTGAATTACCGTACCTCTCCAGCAGCAACTGTAACTAACTCTTGTTAAAAAAAATTCTGAGGTTTTCAAACTACACAAAGCAAAAATTCTGTCATTTTCACCACAGTAAACACCTCTGAATTCTGTGATATCGACACCTTTGTTGTATATGGATAGTAATGAATATCTTCTAAAAGAGAAGCTCATCTGCCAGATTTTCATCAATGGCAGGAAGTAACTATTGTACTTCATTGGATACCAAAGATGCCCTATTGGTCTCTCTTTTGCAAAAGTTGGAAAAAAGGGTTTTTTTGTTCTGGGGAATTCTGTTTTCAGTATATTAATTTTATTTTATTATTTCATTAAAATATATTTATAATTAGTAATTGGTTTAAATTTGAAGTACAGGTATATGAAAAAGCAATTATTGGAATGCAAAGAAAGAAAAATGGAAAGAACAGCAAGATGATACAAAAAAAGGAGGACTATATTTAAATTTAAAAAATGAAACCACAGTGAAAAGATAAAAAAGTAGGTTATGATTCCCCCTCCCTTCCATTTGTATCCATCATTTAGATATGAACATTATATCCAACATTAGAAATTGTTTTCTGTTTAAGTCCTAAAAATATTTTCCAAATTTTCCTTCTTGGTGATATATTATATGCAAAGAAACCAATTTTGCCTGAACTTAGTAAAATTTCTATTATGGATAGATACTGTCAATATGGAACATATTTAATCACCCAATTTGATATCATGGGCAAGATATGTCTTTTCCAATATTCTTGCTACAGTCAACAGGTATCTTCTCTTCTTTCTTTGCACCATAAATGTATCTATGAAGTCCATTATCTGGACCCCTAGTATCTTTTTCATTTGGATTATGTAGAATTTTAAATTTTAATCTTGGCTTTTTCCTGGCATATGCATTTATTGACTGTTCTTTGCCAATCTTGCAAGTTTTTGTCTGAAATTGGAATCAATGCTAGTTCTAATAGAAAGTTCATTTTTAAGTAATATATTCATTTTTATTAAGTTCTAGCCAAGGGGGTTTCAGTTTTGTCTGTCTTTCAACACCTTAGTGGGAGAGTATCAGTAGCTCAGGGTTGTAGGTCAGAAAGCAGCAAGGACCTCAATTTCAATCTCTTTTCTTTCTTTCCATAATTTGTTTGAAATATATCTTTACTACTATCAGTCAAATGAAATCCTAGGCAATTCACCAAATCTTTTTTTCACTTGGTAATTCACCAAATCCTTTGTTACCTTATAACTGGTCTGTCTTTTCATGAAATTTTCTTTATTAGAGTTAAGTGTCTTTAGTTTTCATTTATTTTGTATTCTAAAGCACTATTTAAGAACAAATGAACAGCTATTTCCAGAAGTTTTGAATTATTTTTCCTTTGATAATATTAAACATACTGACTTTAGTCTGCTTTTCATTATGCTGAGAAGAACTTGGACTTGACATGAAAGACTTATTGATGAAATATTTTCAGGGAGGTACTTCCCTTTGGCAAATTGGATCATCCTACACAGCGAAACTATACCTGTAGTGAAAAGCTTTTTTGTTGCAATTCAGAACTATGTAATATTGAGTTACTGCATCCCTTTCAAAAATGTTTCTTAAAGGTTTCTATACCTTATGGTGTATATTTCTTTAGAAATAGAGGGTGATACCTGCAATTCACATTGAGCAATTTTAAAATGTCTCAAGCATGTCCTGTGTGAGGGATTGATATGCTCTTTCAAAGAGGGGCCAAGGACAAGCACTTAACTGGAGTAGATACTAATAATCTCTGTTTCTGAGTGGGAGAAGGGAGCTTTGCTACATTAAAAGAACAGAAAACCTTTTCTTTTCTTGGCTGGTGTGAGATAGATAGTTAATGTTACATTGGCTTCTCAACAGAGGTGCTATTCAGCCAGTTCCGATAGGTTCCGGAGAACTGGTAGCGATAATTTGGAGAACTGGCAAATACCACCTCTGATTGGCTGACGGCGGCAAATACCACCTCTGATTGGCTGACCACATAGCCACACCCACCAAGCCATGCCCACAGAACCGGTAGTAAAAAAATTTGAATCCCACCACTGCTTCTCAACCAATATAACCTGGGATAACTAGCTTGACTGTTCCTGTGTTCTAAATAGCAAGTTGCCAAACTATGAAAAGATAAATCTATTACAAGATGCCTAAATAATGAGGCCATTTTCTCTCTCCAAATAATGCATAGTTGGCCTACTCTTGAAGGTTTGAGGAGCTGAGGTACATTTATGCAATGGTCCTGTCTATATTTATTTTTTGGCATATCTGATTTCCCCTTTGAAGATCAGAAAGCAAATGGTAAATATAAGTTTCCTGCTTGCTACCTTCAGCCCAGTTTTATCAGTGCTACTGTCTGGCAGCAGCTCAACAAGAGATGATAGAGCAGTGATGCCCAAGTGGGAATTAAAATAATAATAATAAAAATCCCTTAGGCACTTGTATAACATGTCTGAGGGGGTCCATTGGTGCTCTCTGATCTTGGTTGTTTTCTTGCAGATGTCTCATTACCCAAACTAAGTAACATCTTCAGTGCTAGTCCTGATGATCTTACCTAGTTTGGGTAATGAAATGTCTGCAAGAAAACAACCTAGCTAAGAGAACATCAAGGATCCCTCATTTCATCTCTGAGCTACAAATACTCTTCTTCATGTATGGATGCTAATGGAGTAGGAGAATTGGAATGAGAATGGGGATTGAGGATTGTTTGTCCTCAATTCAGAGTGATCCTTGGAAATGGCTACCAATGTCCACATCAATTGCATTATCTTTGATGAGTCATGGAGCCAAGCCTTTTGTGACATGTATTGGGAAATGCAGGACGTGCTGGAAGCTTCTGAGAGGCAGGTTAAGTTAAACTGTAATTACTAATACGTACTGGAACATTGGGACAGTATGGAAGTAGTGTCTGGGATCAGGAAATGAAAGCAAAAATAAACAAAAAATTACAGCATGAGATGCCTTTGAGGAATCATGCCAGACTCGGAGAGGTACTTCATACATACCTTGTAATTCATTAACCATCATCCTTCATGGAGTCAAAATGCTGCTATTGTGATGACACATGTATTAATTACACATCATAAATAAGTTTGGATTTTTTCCTGATTTTTTTTAAGTTGTAGGAAATGTAATTTTCTTTGTCTCTTTTCAAAAGGTCCTTTCTTTATTTTCGATAATAAACTGTTGGAAATGTTTGAGGCAACTCATATCAATATCAGAATCAAAATACGGTATTTTGATATTAAATGCTATTTAGGCATTTCATGTTCCTTTCCCACCTTTTGTAGTTTTCTATTACTGAACTAAAGCTATATGGTTTGTAGATCTTTATTAGAAATACATCACAGTCAAGATTGTAGGGTTTCAAACAGTGAAAATGTTCAGGTTTGCATTGTTTTTTGCCCACTTTGCACTCACAGTTATTTTTTTGAACGTGATTTTGAAAATCTAATTTTCAGTCAATATTGTCATTACAGATATTATGAATGAAAAGTGAAGGAAACCAAACACATGATGACACGGGAATGACTGACAGTGCACATTGACAGGAAAAAAATCTACTTCAGTAAGAAAACATGTTGTTGTTGTTGTTAATTGCGAAGTTGTGTCCAACCCATCGCGACCCTATGGACGTTAAACATATGTACATTAAAAAAAGTAAACATATGTACACTACAATTGTTTTCTTGTTTTGTTAGTTTCATGACAATTGATTCATAGAGTGATTAATTTGTTATTTGTTCATTTTATTACTACCTTAATATACATTTGTAGAAGAAAGACATATAGTGTGGTATTAATGGGGATAGAGAAGAATGTCAATATGACTAAGGTTTGTGCAGCGATGCAAGAACAGGAAAAATATGAATAACGGTTTCAAGCAAGAAAAGCAAGTAGAACTTGTCATCAACATTCATAATTTTGTTGGTCATCGTTCAGAGAAGCTGGCTATTTCATACATTTTAAAATTTAAAAAGGAAAAAAAAATAGTCCAGGAATTCAATTCAAACCCAAGTCATATTAGCTTTTAGACTTTCTTCAGATGGAATACGATACCATATAATTCAACTCTGAAATGCATTACTATATACATTTTTTTGAACATAAATATCTTTAGTAAAAATAACCAACATAGCTTTTTTAAGAAGGCGTGATAGAAGTTCTTTATTCAGACTGTACTGTGTTTTAAAGCAGGGGTCTCCAACCTTGGGAACTTTAAGACTTGTGGACTTCAACTCCCAGAATTCCTCAGCCAGCAAAGCTTCTG
>JANHJO010004345.1:0-14583 GCA_032468235.1 Pseudoxyrhopus heterurus
CCTTCCTATATATTTTAAGTTTAAAAAATTTGGCTCTCAAAAGAAATTTCAATCACTGTTTTGTTGATATTTGGCTCTGTTGACTAATAAGTTTGCCCACCACTGGGCTAGTGTAATATATTCTTACTAATAGAAATCCTAGAGTATACACAACTTATTAGTCCTAGAGTATACACACCTTATTAGTATTGTTTTAATGTTGCTCCATTCTACAGATGCTGTGCATGCCTCTATTAAAATACAAGGGAAAGCAGCTAAAGCTAAATATGAATCTATCCACATAAATTATAAGAGACATAGAATCTTGAATTGACTTGATTCTTGGTGAGATTTACATGATCATGTACTTCTTCTGATATCTTTGTTTTATCCCAAAGCGATTTGTTATCGCCTTCCTTCAGGATGTTTATTCAGCTTCAATCTAGTTCACAATCCTACTGTAGTTTTTCTGGTACAGGTGGAACTCAACTTACAACAGTTCATTTAGTGACTGTTCAAAGTTACATCACTTTAAAAAGGGACTTATGACCATTTTTCACACTTATGACCGTTGTAGCATCCCCATGGTCATGTGATTTACACTTGGATGCTTGGCAACTGGTTTCATATTTATGATGGTTGCAGTGTCCCCAGGTCATGTGATCCCCTTTTGCAACTTGACAAGCGAAGTCAATGGGGAAGCTATTCATTTAACCGTGTTACTAAGTTAACAACTGTAGTGATTCACTTAACAAATGGGGCAAAACTCAACAAATTTCTCTTGGCAACATTAATTCTGGGCTCAATTGTGGTTGTAAAGTCAAGGATACCTGTAGTCTCCATCCAGTTAAGTTTGGCTAAGTGCTGCCACCTATCTGGGCCCTTACAAATCCATCCACTTTGAAGATCTTTTTATTTCTCCTGGCTCTCTTGGAGAACAGGTTTTTAAGACATCATGCCTTTTTATACCAAGACAGCAACAAAAAACAAATTCACTGAGTTCAGTCTCCTCCTACTGAAGAGTATGTGTATTATTTTGAATCTGAAACAGCTTTGCTCACAAAACATTTTGTATATTCTATCAATAACTCAGCTTCGTAGTAGAAAATGATTTAATAAAGCTAATTTTACAGGAATTATTGTCACCTATACTTCTTTCCTTAAGCTGTTTTTGCTTGAAATTCGTAACTGTTCATAAGTATTTTTATATTATTTCCATATAGAAGATATATTGCTGGAATATAATAATGAAAATGTTTAAGAAACAAATATACTCATACCAGTTTTTTTAAAAATAGGTAGCGGTCTTTGTGTGAGGGAATGTTCTGTTTCCATAACTATCTTGTATCTTCTAATTACTTTATAGAGAAATAGTAGAAGAGGAACTTTGTTTTCAGTTGAGGCAAATAGTATCCCTTTAACAATCACCAGCCTCTTCTTCTTCTTCTTCTTCTTCTTCCTCATAACAACTGTTGTGTTTCAAAGAGTAGTTTGAAAGAGACGTGACCTAATAGAGTTTCCCTACTGGAAGAGGAAGGATATATGTATTTGATAGAGAGAATTCCTGGAATGTAATACATCTTCTCTGTATGGCTGAACTAATATTCTAGCATTCTTCATCACTGAAAATGCTGGGCAGCCTACATTCTTACATGCAATATTCCAGAATAGTTTTTTTTAGAAAACCTGAAAAAATTTCACTAAACACAGCTCTAAAACTGATGGAAACTTTCAGTCATGGAGCCTTTATTCTATTCAGGTTTAATGGGACTCTCTACAAAATAATAATTTATCTGTAATATAATTGTAATTGACCAGCTGTAACGATTTTATATTTTATTTTTTATGGGAGCTGCGAGTTGTCTTTTTTTTTTTGGCATACAAATATGTTCAGGAAGCAAAACGACACAAAAGATAACACATAGGTCAAGGAATTAATTGATTCAAGTTTAATGAATGAAAAAGGGTATAAAGTTCTCAAAGTGTACATTTGAAAATGCTACCAATAAGAATCATCAACACTGAAGCATACATAAACTAATTTTCTACTTCTTCATCTCCATCTTTACATCACTGATCAACAAAATGTTGTAGGAGTAAAGCATGTATCGTTGATAAATAACATTTTTAAAAAATACTTACCAGTTTCCCAGATCTGAAATGATTCTCGATTTCTGGACTTGCTGGTGTCTGCAGGACTATATAAGTGGCATTTATTTGATCAAAACAAGATCAGAGGATCTGTTACAATAGTCAAACTAACAATATACTTCGATGGATTATCAATCTCACTGCAAAGCTGAAGTCCAATAATAAAAAGGACAAAAGTCTGCTGCTTCATACAACACAGTATTATTTATATTAATGCAAATAAACAGCCTATATATTGTGTGTATTGCTTCAAAATCCAGAGGCTTGTTATGTAAATCCAAGTAAAATTAGAATTAACAGATACTAAACAGTATGACACTAGTCAGTGCTAACATATGGTTTATTTTGTACTACCATAGCTTGAGATGTATCATTATAAACGCAAATTAAAAAACAGGTGCTAATGCAACTTTAATGGCATCATTAATAGCAGGATTAATGTGTGAATTATTATATGAATGTTCAACTGTGCAACTGCACAATCCACTTGCCTCTGCACCATTAGGTGTTCCTTTAACAATCAAAATTTTTGCAAACTTCTAAGCATTTACACTCTGGAATCAATATATGTACCCATATAATGAGATTCTGGTGATAACTGCAACACCAGAAGAGCACATGAATTCACACACTAATTAAAGTGTAACTTTTTTTAGTTAAAGGGTGCATGTAAAGAAAGAACTCTAGTTCCTCAGAAAGATAGTAATTTAACAATATCCCAGGAGATTCATATTAAAAAGGCTATATCAATGACTGTTTTTCAGTATTTTTTTCTCCCATCAGTGTAAAAATAGTTAAATCTTAGGCAGGGATATGGAACATCTTTCATGCATGGAATACTGTAGTTGATTTCAAGTTTGTGATTAAATGCAAATATATATATTTGGATGTTCAATGCATGGAACAAAATGGAGCTGTTCTAAACTGAGCAGAAATGAATTATGGGAGGTAAAGGAAAAAGCTAAGGATATCAGTAGCTGAATTAGGAAGACCAGGAAGTGGGGGCAACAAGGGCAGACCAGTCAGTGGGATATTTTGTGCTGGGACACTGGCAACAGCAATGGTTAACGAAAGCAAAGGCAGAAGGTGCTGGGAAGACTGGAGCTTTTGATCCTTATGAAACAGCAGATCCGAAACAATTCAGCAAAACTCCCCGTAATTTCTTCCAGGTTTAAAACAAAATTTCCCTCTATTTTATGTATATTCTTTATCTTATGGAATTTAGAATTCTGGACATCAGTAAATAGAGTGCTCAAGTATAGTTTGCTTATAATGGTGATCACATCAGTACAGTGACTATATCCTCAAAAATTGTACTGTTTTCACATCTGTGCTAAGATGATAAATAGGGTGTATTTCTGCAGGCGGCCTTTATTCACAAATTAGATTGCTCATAATGAAATTATTTTTCTGATATATCTATTAATATGGAATATAGAACACTTAAAATAGTTCTACATCCTAACCTGTTATTTAGTTTCAAGAATCGTGGTAATTTTTAGTCCCATAACCCAGTACAACAGAAAAAGCTCCTATGTTGATAACTGTTATTTTCAGCTGCGTTCTAATTCAACCCTAAAGCAAACATTATTGATGTGGAATAATCAATTACTAAGAATCGAATTCAAGTGAACTAAATTATATCAACTCTGGCATATCTGACTTAACCTTACAATTCGAGTTTTAAGAAAAATCTATTAAACCTTTTGCTTCTAGGTGGAGATTTTGGCAAAAAGAAATTTCATCATTGTGGAACAGCCATTGTTTCATAAACATGCCACAGATGGCATTGAGAAAACTGAAAATGCAAAGCAGCAGCAGTGTCATATACACAGAATGCTTAGAAGAAAAACACATTTGTGTAGTCAAGTTGAACAATTTGTATTTCTAATCTGCTGTGGATAATCCTCACTTAAAATATTTAGATAACTTGAACTGCTACATTTACAGTAAATGTTTATAAGTAGCTGAGATATGATAATGTTGGCTAGACAAAGCAGAAAATTAAAGATACGGAAACATGCAATTCCAATGAGGTGCAACTACAGCTTCACACAAACCACCAATTTAAATAGTACGGCAGTGCTACAAAAAACATTTACTTGAAAGAATACTAGATACCCAGAAGCAGTTGTAAGAGATGAAACTATTTAAGTGAGAACTGCTTATATTCTGCAGAGTTCTCCTAGACTTCAGAATATAGTGAATTATAACTAAAAGCCCATCATAGCAAAGATGTGCTTCTCATCAATAATGTTGGTGGGTGTATGTAAAGAGAAAGAATCAGAATATTTCATTTATGCTTTTCTGTTTATGGCAAAAATACCCATTTCCCCCATAAATGACAAGATTATTTTTCAACCAACTCCTCAAATGGTTTCCAACTTCAAAGAAGTATATTACTCTAGGTCTGACTAAAATAAATCCATACACTAATCCAATTTGCCTATATATCGCAATCCCTCACTCCTTTTTGAAATGGGAGCCTATGTGTCTTAGTTTTAGATGCAGGAAGATTTTTCCCTCCTATTATTACTAGTGACTCCATCCTCATGTACTAACATGTTATTTGTAGTACAGGATTTCAAACAAACATCACGGTACTTACAGATTAAACTAACCTGTACTGGCAGTGCTGGGATTTTTTCTTCTCTACCAGTAAGAAGCAAATGCTGAAATTCTGCTGCTAGTCAACAAAAACACAAATTATATTAAACAAAAAGGAGCTTAAATCATGATTTAAGTTTAAACTGTAAAAATCAAACCCCAGGTTTTATACTTATTTGAAGAAAAAAAATCATGATTAATTAGCCAGTTAAACATTTGACTGTTAAATGGTTGTTGTGCTATGATGTGGAAATCTTTTAAGAGCTTCAGTGAAAACTGTTCTTCTATCACTTCTAACACATACAACAGAACAATTAAATCCTCAAGAATGGGTTGTGTTTGTGTAGAATGAAAATAGAATCACTGGTTGAATTTGACCTAAAAGCATGTCCATTTTTAAGATTCAAGATAATTTATACTTCACTCCAAACATTTAGCCCGTATTATGCCAAGTACAAAATTTTGAAAGGAACATTTGGCAAGAATATGCCATTGTTCAAGAACTGTCAGCAGAGATAATGACTTTACTGATAATGAAAGGAAATTATCTGTATTATGACTACACTGTATATCAACACATTTCTGACATAAATATGTATTATCCTATCAGGTGTGACAATAGTGCAGTTTCTATTTAAAAATAAAATAAAAATTAACTGATAATGTGTTTTGAACACAAATTTCAGTTACAGTATTTTGTATCGGAATTTTTCTGGATAATGAATGAAAAAAACTCACAAATACAAAAGCAAGCCTACAAATTGGTGTTAACTTCACAACACAGTAAGTTGAAATCTTAAGGTCTCAGAGCTGAAATGTAATACCAAACTTCCTTGTAAAGATATGAAATAGAATACAAGGTTTTTCTATTTCAGTAATACTCAATTCTTTTATTCCATTTATAATTGCTTGGTTATTTTTGTAGCTGAAACACCATTAATCTATTTCACACAGCAAGATCTCTGATATCTTTTAATGCTCTTCAGTGTAGTAAATACTTTAGAAGCAACTTTATAGTTTCTTATAGTGTGTCACATTTATAATTTATATATATAGCATTTTAATTATATAAAATATTTTTCACTTGGGAAATGATTATCATAATGCAAATCAATCAAAAGATGTCTGGACATGCAATTTTGATATCAATTATGTGTTTCTGTTAAAACCTAGGTTAAAATAATGAAAATGGCCAAAATCAAAGAACTGTATTATATTACTCAAACTGTTGCTTGCTAAATAGGGTTGTTAGTAAAATTAATCAATAATATACTCAGGCTATTGGTTTAATTATAAATTATTTGAAGTATCTTTTTAGATTTAGACAAGGTGAGCATTGCATTCCGGCAGCAACAGTCCAACCCAAGCAAAGTTATGCTTCCTAGCATACTACAATCAATTTCTACAGTTTCACATAAACACAAGCACCCATCAATACAACAGCATTATTTGTGACATCAGATTAGGTTGGATTAAAACAGCATTCTAACTATGCATGCTCAATACATGCATACTTATCAATATATTTTCACTCAACAGTTGTCCTCCTAGAACTCTGAAACCACTGCTTAAACTTTGAAAAGAAACATCTCAAAACTAGAACTCTTACAGGGAAATTGAGAAAGGAAATGTACGATGTGGGAATTGGTGGTACCTTCTCTTTGAATTGTCAACACAAACCCCAAACTGCTTTTTCAGAAGAGTTTGGGTAATATTTTGAAATTCTGTGGTGATATTTGTCACAGAATTGGTAGAACATTTATTTTCAATGATCAGAACGAATGAGTCCAAAAATTTCAAGGTGTTAATTCCTGATTATATTGTGATTAAAATGGTCAAAGTTGTCCAACAAGAAGCATTTATCTATACCATTATAACTATGAACACCGGTTGAAAGCAAATGCTTACTTAGGCTAGAAAAAAAATCAATGGTGTGTAATAAAACAGACCTAATGTGGATGAAGACATTCAGTGTTAATGACACATTTTTGCTTTCCCTATTTACCAAGTAACGACATTCTAAGCTGATGCATTTAGATCCAGAGACATACTTATAACATATTTATGTTATGATATAAAGACAAAAAGAACATTGTAACATACTGGCTATTTTTCTTATGAATTGAGATAACAAAAGTTAGGAGTTTTCAGCACTACTATTGCAGTAAAACATTAGGTTATTATATGAATATTAAACTGAATAGGTTTTGAAACATATAAAAATTGTTCATTTTATTTTATCTTGTAGCTTTTAATCTAAACTATTATGGTTTGTGTGTTAAAACACTTAATAGTAATTTGAATGCAACTGGTACTGAGCTGACAAAATTGTATGGAAAATTCCCAAAATTAATCTGTCTAGAATTTTGGAAGAACTCACAGATGGTTCTGGATACCTGTGAGAAAAATAACAGGGAACCAACCATGCTATTAAGCATTATAACATCAATGGCTTTAAACATTTAAAACCACATTAAGGTAAGCACATTGTATCTGTCATTATTAGATACCAGAAAAACTGGAAGCTGGAAAAGCAGTTTGAGGACTCTGAAGAAGACCACATCAGGGAAAACCATGACCAACGAGCACAATACTTTTCTCAGATTTTCCCTTTAGAAGAGCTTTCATGTCAGATCCCCAAGCTTTTTTAAACATTCAATTCTAAGAAGCAGTTTGAGGCTCTGCAAGGGCAAGTGAAGAGAACGCCAGGAAAATCTGGATTTTTCTGTAGATAGTCTAACTTTTGAAGTTGTATTTGTTTCAAGAGCTGTTACTCTTAAATTTTTCTTGGAAATCTTATAAGCATTCCTCAGAAATTACCTTGTTACTTTAAAACAAACTACACGTTGTGCATGTTTTACAAGAAGTCAGTAAGACGATTTCTACTGAAGTAACACTGAAAATGCTCAAATATATTTTTCAGAGCATATAGATTTTGCAAATTGTTTATCTTGAGAAGGCCGATAAAGAAATGGTTTCCTTGTAAATATTTACCCCGTTTTTCCATCTTACAAAACTCATATCTACATTTTTCTTCACTCTTCAGGCTCTACATTAATATTTATGATAAATAATTTAAAATAATTTAAATTTAGCTTAAGCAAACATTATTTACTCCAAGTCTCAGGAATAGGTATCAATGAAGAAAACACAAATTGTAACACAGGCATTTTCTTAAAATACTAAACACAGGTAACAGAACTCTTGAATCTCATTAATTTATCACAATATTTTAAAAATGAGTTATTGTTTAAAAATGGTTTCACTGTCCAAAATTTTAGAGGGGATATCAAGGAGATTAATATTTCAGCAATGTTTACCCCACATTAGGACTTCTTGCTAACAGTAAATTGAAAGCACCAGTGTTACTATATCAATATTAATATAGAGCCCATCAAAATATTATAAAAATCCTATATTAAATTAAACATAGGAGCCTTCACCAAACTTGCTGCAAGTTTGGGGACATAAATATCCAACAGCTATAAAGCTGTGAAAGCCCCTAGAATGAATAAAATAAATCCCACTTGCCTCAGACTGAACAGGGCAACACTGAGACTCTGCCTCAGCCTGTCCTATGGCAGGGCTATAGGAAGAAGAAAATTTAAAATTTTAGAAAAACATGATCCAATTAAGGCTAAAAGCACATGCAATCAATAGTAACAGAATTCCAGTGATCAAATGAAAGTTTGGTCTCAAACTTTTAGGTCCATACGTGACATGGAATTTATAAATCAGCTTTGACTTCTATAGAGAAAAAATTCCAATTGAGCTCACCTTAAAAATTGACAACTGCTGTGTAACAGTTGACAGCAGGTGTTTTAAGCAATGGAATATTCTGTACTAATTCAGTAAAAAGTTTTTAAATGTTAGAAGAACATCCATATGCTTTTCAAAAATTTATACCACTTATGTAAGTAGCTAGACCAGTACAATTATTAAGACAATTGTAATATGTATTAATAAATGCCAGGACTATGCATTTTTATCTAAACATAAATAAAATCAGAATTCAAAATTATGTTCTCATAGTTCTCTTTTTCACTATGGCCAATGAATTATTTTATTTTAAATAAAAAGGTATCTATTATGTTCTATATTGTTTGAACCCAGGCTACAGAGAAAACAAAATAAGCCCTTAAACGCTAAAAAAAAGTTTTATTGAGTATCTGAATTCTCCAAAATAAAAATAAACACCTTGCTTATACCTTGAAGATGCAGTTGTTCTATTGCAAATTTTATATTAGGAAATGCAACTTTATTTCCTGACAGAAACCATGTGGCCCTTTTCCAATCAGGAGAAGACAAATAAATCTGCCCCTGGGAGAGGAAAAAAAGATCTACTTGCTCCATAATACCCTCTCCCACTGAAAACAAAGTAGGTATTAACAAGCCAAGTATATAGTACAAGCAGCACTCAATTTTTCTGCAGTGCTAAAGGAACAATACAACCACTGAAACAATTAAAATTCTTATCAGAATATGCTATAACTAAAAGTATACAGTTTTAAGTTAAGCAATTGATACTACTCGAGTCTTTCTAAAAAAAAACTCATGTGATATAATCCATTCTTCCAGAAAAATCTTTTTGGTGAGTCATGTAAAAAACTATTAAATTTTGCAAAAGGGTCTTGGGAACCATTGTACGAACTGAAAACTAGCAAACAAATGGCACAATCCAAAGAAGCTGTATGCTTCCACAAACTTCACAGGTAACAGCTATTTAATAAGCCATTTTTAAACTGAGGAGTTGCTTGCCACACTAATAGAAGAATCTGTATGAAGCAAGTTCCAAATATACCAGCTATTCTCATCCATGTGACCATATAAATTCATTGGAAGATGGTTAAGATATCTAACTATACAAAGGCTACTGCAATGGGGCAAAAAGAGAATATAATGAAACAAAAAATAAACAGCCAAGTGATCAGGATTGCCTATTTTTATATTTTCTCTGAAAAAATAATTGATCAAATTAGAAAGACACATATTTAGACTGCCAATTATCTGTGTTTAATGAGAGATATTAAGAAAAAAGGGACATATATAGAGAATTAATAAGACTTTGTGAGTACCACAAAGCCAGAATTTTCAAATATGAACCAATAGTGTGGAAAAAACTAAGCAATAAAATGCAGACATTGATAATTGGTGGTATTAACATGTATAACTACCAGTGGAGCAGAAAAAAGAACAAAATATTTCATTTACAATATCAATTAATAAAGAATACTCAAAGGTATCTTCTTATGCCTGGCTCTCAAAGAAAGGTTTCATCACATTAATATCAGATATAAAACTAGAAGATTAAAAAATTAAGGTCTAAAGTATTTGGACAGTCTCCCAAATATGCTACACTTTTTAACTTAAGATCAAGAGGAACTCATTGCCACCTATTGAAGGAAAATAATTTTGTTCCTACTTTCCAGTTAAGTTTCATAAATGGGAATCAGTCCAGTTAAAGAACCAGCTAAAATTTCACACAATTCCAGTATCCTTTGTAGAATATGATCCTGTCATATAGGCCTAACCCTCTACAAGTCTACCAAATCATGTCGTGAAAGATATTACATTGGACAACTTTAGCTGTATTGCAGTTTTTAACTAGACCAGTCCTCACTTTCCAAGTTCTTAGCAATGTCTTTCTCTGCATCAGGATTGTTTAAAAAATATGAGATTTTATGACAAATCTATTAGTATATAAACAATAACTGCACTATTATCTAATACCTAAACTTTGCAAAATATTACTTTAAGAAACCTGAGTCAAATAAAAGTATTGCACAATAAAATGTACTTCATAGAAACCAACATATATCAACAACTTGTGACGAGGAAATTTTAATCAACTGAATGGCAAACCCTTAAAAATCCATGAAGAAAATTGGACAAATTTATTTGTTGTGTCTTGTTAATAAGTGTACAGGTCTATGTCTACTTGATCAAACAATTCAGGATATATCAATGTAGCATCAAGAATTGTATTGTATTTATTATACAAGCTATTGTAGCATGCATCAGTACAAACCTTCAGGCAGATGTCCACAGCTGGTCATGAATAAAAGGACAATTTTTTTCTTTTGTTTTATTACAATGAAGTTAAACAATACAGAAAATCACATGAATTTAGTGGGTCAATTCTATAAACCCTGGAACAGGAGGAACTCTACATTAAATATGGTTACACATCCAGATTTAGGTGTACAAGTAGATGACAACAGTTAAAGCCCTCACCAAACTATTGTTGGGGACATGAAGTCCAACAGCACTTGAAGTGCTGTGAAGGCATCATTTATGAACAGCAACGTAAGGTTACAGAACTTGCCTTTAAAGATGGTACGTTCATGTAATTCCAGCGCCTTCACAATTTAACGAACCATATTTACTATACTTCACTTCTAAAAACCTAGATGAAACATGAAAAAGAAGCCATACAGTATAAATTGCAACATCAGGGAAAGTTCCGTTTTATTATTCTAAATAATTTTTCCCATGTAAAATAATGTCCAACAGTTCCTCGTATGTGGAAAGATTTTTTTCCCCTAAAAGTCACAATGAAGTTTTAATTGATGGAAGCTTGGCTATATTAACAGCACAAGACGAGAAAAGGTTTAATCTCCAAACCTATTAGAACGTTTGCAGTAGCATCAGTAGCGGCCACCTTGCGACATTACAGGAGGTCTCATTCCCATTGGCGGTCTAGGAGGTCCACCTTGATAAGGAGGCACCATTGGGGGCCCTTGACCATATGGAGGCATTGCACCAGGAAGATACCCGGGCATGCCCTGGTGGTGAGCACCATACTGACCTGAAAAGCAAAATTTGAAAGAATGAAGTTACATCTACCTTCAGCAATACTGCTATTAGCATATGTCACTTAATTCCACAATTAAATATATTTCATGAGCTTCCAACATAGCTTAATTTGTTATTACCATGAGGTGGGATTGGTGGTCTCATTCCTTGTTGCTGGGGGGGAATTCCTGGCTGTGGTGGCATCATACCTCCAATTGGTCCAACTGGTGGATTGCCCATAGATGCCTGCCCTGGTCGAGGGAGGTTACGCTGGTATTTAGGTAACTGAGCTCTTCTTTCTTCCTATGAAGGGAAACACATGGAGGATATCTAATCAGTGCGAAATCAAAACAAGATTCGTTCTGAAACACATATACAGTTGAGACACTATTCTCATGGCAGTAGTTAATTATAGTTCAGAAGTTCTAATTTTGGTAATCAAATCATTATTAAGTAGATATGTATTCTAAGATATAAATTCAGTTTACAAAGGTCTGTTTTAATTGCTATCTCAATTAAAGCAGGAATTAAATATAGAATTATTAAATCACCTAAACTCTCAAAAATGAAGCACTCTAAATACTATAAAGGATAGGCTTTGAGAATTATACTGTTTTAACCATGGTAAATCATATGGGAAGTTGAAACCTTTTACTTAAGTTGTAATCTTATCATAAAGAAAAGGCATCAGAAAATTATCTTTAACTTACCAAGGATATATCCTCATCTGGATGGATCAACTTACTGGTTGCGCTGGTTGTTGTAAGAGTAGCAGGCTTACTTGTTATAGAAGTAGCAGGTTTAGCTGCAGTACTATTTGTTGTATTAGTGGTGGATGTTGTAGATTGTGTGTAAGCAGGGAATGTAGGTTTGGGTGGTTCTGTAGTAGTTGCAGGTGCATTATTCAAAGGTTTGAAATCTGTACCAACTGGGCCTGGAACAGTTGCTTGAGCCTGTATTTAAAAATACAAAATTAAAAATATAAGTACATTGTTATCTTATAAACTTTGTAACATTATCACATACTGACACAGCTAAATTAACCCAAAATAAAAGTTCTATTTTACCACAAAAAGTAGCAAATTAAAAATAAATAAATAAATCCTCCAACACAAACATACTGCAAAGTTTGAGATGTCTAGAACAAATAGGAACAAACTATCTCCACCTGTCATTTTGTGTATTATACAATAAGTAAGATGTTTGGTTTTTCAAAATAAAAACCAATTTAATCTAGGAATATGAGAGATAAATTAGTATTCAAACAGAGTGTTCAAGACCGAACCTCAAGATGTCAATTTTTATGTTAAATTTAAAATAATCCCTCCTATAAAAATACCTTGAGATGTTCTGAGACATCTCAAATTATCACTTGCAGTTTTCAATTATTTTCCTATCCTACAACCCATGAAGCTATATTTAAGTTCAATGGGAAAGTACAAGCTTGAAAGGATTTATGCACAACAAACAGCTCTTAGTTTCACATGACAGAATGCTTTGGCAAGCAAACAGCACATTATTTCGAACTAATCACTGAACTCCAAACAAGACTAGGTAAGTTGGGATTTTAGCACATGATGCATTTGACATTTAACATGATGTATCAGAATAGCATAAATTAGAAAAAATAAACCATGCATCAAGTAAACCACTGCCCACTAAATCCACTTAACTGCTTTCATGCTCTCTTTTTAACCCTTTAGAACCACAATGTAGAATTTTCTTTTTTAATTACCCAATTATTATGCATGAATTCTCAGACTGTGCTGAACAACTAAACATAATCAGGAAACCACAATTATCTGACAATGTTTAGGCAGATTTTTAAAGTGTACATAACGGTTTAAAGGGTTAATTGGCAAAGCAATTTTTAACTGCAACTTCCTGCGTACTTGTGCTGTGCTAGGAAACAGAGCTTTAGAAGGTGCTGACAGTTCTGAATTGGATGAAGTTGTACTTGAGCTTGTGACAGGTGTCCCCATCTGTAGCACAAAAGAAAGGAAACAGTAAACAGTCTCCAAATGAATGCATAAAAATAACCAAGAGGAAAAAGCTCAGACTGATTTTTGTATATGAATAGGAATGCAGATAAAATGTAACATGTTACTCTTGTTTTGATCCTGAAACAAGCACAATGCATAAATTCTGATGAATTGTTCCAGGTGGGCCGTGATTTAAGAAAAAGAAAACCATGTTTCCATTGTCCCAAAATATGCTAGCAAGGATTCTGGATTATTTTACACAATGAGCAGAACAAGGCTAGTGTGTATTCCTTCTGCTTTCTTCTTGTCCCTCCAGTAGCTCCCAACAAGACACATGTCACCAGCCCACCCACCTGTGATGCTTGAAGCCTCTTTCTGCTTTTTCACAACAGTGCTGCTGTTCACAACAGTGCTGCTGCTTATTAACAACAGTGTTTCAATACTTATCTGGAACAGAATAATAGCATTTCATTCCATACTCATTTTAGTTTGTACCTGAACTACTCCAAACCAGCTGTTTGGTGCAACTTGTGAATGAACCTTCTACAGAACCCTATGCATGACTCTCTTTTGCAGAAATTTAAAAGTTCTGCTTTCAAGTCAATAGTTAAAAAATAAAAACCTTCATTAATATTCTGTTAAAGAGCAGGTACTACTTTAACTTTCAAAAATAATTGTTACTTTAGATTTTAGTTAGTTAATATATCAACATAGAATCTACTTTAATCTATATCTATAAAAGAGAAGTGTGGGTTTGTATGTGCTCGATTCAAACCCACACTCCTGCACTTATCTCCCCCAAATTTGGCACATACATACTTTGGGGTTGCGAGATCAGCACTGTAAGGGTCACGAAACCCATTGGGGGGTCTATGCCCCCCCAATAGGGACACAAAGGAGACACCGACACAGCAAAAAACTCACAGAAAAAGCTGAACTGCGCATGCGTAGCACAGCCTGTCGCTCAACAAAGCTCTGGCCGCCATTAGCGCCAATCACCTGCTCTGGCCGCAAGGAAGGAGCTGCTCCGACGCTTCCACCGTTGCCTGCCATTAACTGAAACTCGCCT
>JANHJO010004345.1:47689-65198 GCA_032468235.1 Pseudoxyrhopus heterurus
AGTCAAGGCTCCGTTTTCAGTCACGGCGGCCTCCTGCAGCCCTCTGCCAGCAAAAATGTAGCTCAGGGAGAATGTGCGTGGCCCTCCCGAGCTCCGTTTTCGCTGGCAGAGGCACCATGGACTGGTCCTTTGCCTGTGGGCCAGATCTAAGCACCCTACGGGCCGGATCCGGCCTGTGGGAGTTGAATTTGATATCCCTGCTCTACTTCATCCCAGTAGAAAGTGTGGTTTGTGCCATGTTGCATTTGTGGTCATATCCACATAATGTCCATGAGATTTATGGACGTCACATGGATATGAAACCATAATTGTACTTAAATCTGTGTGGGAAATGAAGTCCCGCAGGGCGAGAAATCCACTGTCCTTCCAGCCTAGCTCAGGAAAAGAGACAACTGTTTAGTGACATGGACAGAACACCAAGAATCCCTCTCAGACTAAGTCCCTGGTTAATGAGAAGGAATTCTTATAAAACAACTTTGTTCTGGTAACTTGACTTCCTTTCAAAACAATGGATGATAAAGGCTACAGGTTTCATACACCTCGGGGCTATCTTTAGAGCAGCATTGAAATAGGGGGAAAAATATTACTTTAATATCTGCACAACTAACAATGTTGTTTTAGAAATATGCTGGGAGCTAGATGAAACAATGTTCTGGGGAATAAGGGGGGAAAGTGCTGTTGTTGATTGTGCTGTAGTTAAATATTACTGGGGACATAGCCTAACTAAGAGGGTCTTAGAGCTCGGATCTCTCCCATTGGGATGAGCAGCACAAACCACAACCACTTTACTGCAATTACAGGAGAAGTTTAAATCCCTGTAAGAGACCAACGATATCCTCTTCCAGGCAAAGTGAAATAAACCGATAATTTTAATTTCCTCTCTTTCAACACGGCTGTCATTAAAAAAAAGTCTGACAGCCGCACGTAAATACAGGTTTAAGAATAGAGGCCGTGATTATTTTCAGCAGCCTGCTTCTATAGGTACACAGTGAAAAATAACTTGGAAGTAAGACATGGGGCCATGTAGTGCCTGTCTCCAAATCCTTCTCCCTCTGCTTTGAGATCAAAGCAAAAGACTGAGAAAAAGCTTTTGCAAACTTAAAACCACACACACCAGAACTAAGGATAACACTCTAGTTAGGAGATTATATAATTCAATTGGGAAAAAGCATTATGGGAAAAATAGGAGAGTAAGCTAGAGAATGTGCTATGGAAGTGAGCCAGGTATCACAATAGTAAAAGAATACATTAGTGGAGATGACCCCATAGTTCAATGGAAAAATGAACTCATTTGGGATTGCTAGAAAGCATTTGTCTAAGCAAAGCTGAACCATTACGTATTAACAGCGAAAAATGTTGGAGAATTCATGAAGTGATGACTGGATGACTGGAAGAGGGGAAACATTGTCCACATCTTAAAAATGGTAGAAAAGGAAGCTCCAGTAAAATATAGATTAATATTTTGGACACTGATGCTTGGAAAGATTCTGAAGCAGACTACAAAGAGATTGAACTCTTTAAATATCTCAAAAACACTTTTCAAGAAGAAATCATATCATTTGTTAAAAAATAGATAATTTCCTTAATAGATTGTGGGAATGCTATTGACATAATATATCTTGACTTTAGCAAACATTTGACAAAAATGTGGACTAAATGATAATGCAGTAGCTGAAAAGCTATCTCAAAATTCATCAGCAGATCCTCATCAAAGGAGGCAGATACTGAATGATGGATATGAGTCAGTCCTGAGGTCGCTATACTTCTATATTTTTATTAAAAATTTGGATAAAGTCTTGTAGATGATACAAGTTGGATCGAGCTCATTAAAGCTCAAACAAATAATATCAAAGAGGGATAAAAATTGAAGACATGATGAAAGTAATGAGATAAAGAGGCTATCTGATAAACTGACAAACAAAAAAGGACAAGTTTTAAAAATGGAAGGAGGGGCATACAATAAAAGCTGGATATTCAAGAATAGGCAGGGACAGGGGTCAAAAGCATCTTCTGGCTAAGAGATATCTCTCCAGATGGGACAACATGCCACAGCCATCTCGCTACAGCCAACTTGCCATGATCAACTTGGCACGGCCAACTTGTTGTGGAACAACTTGTCCTGGCCAACTCACTGTAGTACAACTCACTGCAGGACAATTTAACAATTCAATTTAATTATTCAAAATAAATTTAACAATATTTTAATTTTTGTCATTCACATTTCATTCTGTCCCTCCTTTAGCATCCTTTCTTTAATTATTCTGTTCCACCATTTCTTTGATATTGGTGTAACTCTTGTCCTGCAGCGAGTTGTCCCATGGCAAATTGGTCATGGCAAGTTGTCCTGCAGCCCACTTGGCTGCGGCAAGTGGGCTATGGTGAGTTGGCCATGGCGAGTTGGCCATGGTGAATTTTCATAGACCCTCCCCTTCTCTGTGTCTGTCTAATAGCACAGATATAACAGTGACAGCTGCCACTCAGAATTTTGTGTGTGTGTTTACAATACACACACACACACACTCACTTTATAATATTTTCAAATTTTTGTCAGTTAAACTGTGGACTTGTATATTTTGATATGTAAAATATTACGGAACAATGAATTTGGCCTTAAGACCCCAAAGAAGAAAAATCAATAAAGTTTATCGATATATTACCAAGATATAATGCTATATATATGGCATAGATTCGTATATATTAGATGACATTTACAGTTTCCTTGTTATTATCCAAAAGCCAACCCATCTATAACTTTATTGAAATCCTTACACTTTTCTTAACATTTTAATAAGGATATGTATGCATACATTAATGAAAATCTATAAAAGAGAGGGATGATGGATATATTTAGCTGTTCATTAAATACACCAGCATCTGTCCCTTATTATCACCCTTTGGGAAAACAGAGAATAAAACAAACAAATAGGAAGAATTTTTGATTAAGGAGCTAATTTTTTATTAATTGCTTTCTGCAGATTTACCAGTCTATTTCTATAAAAAGCAAGCACATGAACTACAGAAAAATGGTCAA
Source organism: Pseudoxyrhopus heterurus (assembly GCA_032468235.1). NCBI lineage: Eukaryota > Metazoa > Chordata > Lepidosauria > Squamata > Pseudoxyrhopus > Pseudoxyrhopus heterurus. The sequence goes on from JANHJO010004345.1 coordinate 50,721, forward strand.
GAGGTTTGGCATATAATACAACATTTAAACTAGACTAGAATTCATGACTGCAGGCTGGTTTGACAGCTGAGTTGGTACCACAATAGCTGCCTGCAACAAAATTACATTAAACGTTTGGCTTCACTTCAGATTTGGCTTCTGCTACAGCCAATTGGTTTTGAGTCAAGCCCTCCCAAATGTGATGGAACTGATTCATATTCAGCAGATTTTAAAAATCAATATAGTGTAAATTCCAATTCACAATAGCGAATCTAATTGTGATTCCTCCTCTTCAGGAATTACCTGTTAAAGTAAGTTTGGGTTTCTGGAACATCTGTTCAGTTGATCATTCAAAAATTGGTAAATGGGATGTGGGTCTATGCAGCACAGTATTGTGCTGATTCAGTTCCTTTCTCTATGGCCAGTTCTATTTGGTATTATTAGGGGGCAAGAAATCCAGCCCGTGGCCGTTCCTTTGTGGGGGTACTGCAGTGCTTGGTACTTTTTCCATTCTTCTTAATATCTCTAAGAAACAGATGGGTGACTGACACCACGGGATGAGAGATCAATCATCAATATGCTGATGACATTCAGCTTTACATCTCCGCTCCTGGTGATCTAAGTGATGTTGTGGTTGCTCTTTTGCAGTGCCTGGAAGTTGTGGGGGCCTGGATGGGGAACAACAGGCTTCAGCTGAACCCTGGTAAGATGAAGTCGCTGTGGATACATGGAGCCTCAGAATCCGCAGATTGATCTATCATCTTTAATTCTGGATGGGATGGCACTACCTCAGATAGACCTGGTGCATAACTTTGGGGTTCTCCTAGACTTGCAACTCCTGCTCAAAAAGCAAGTGGCCAGCGTGGTTAGGACAGCCTTTGCACAACTTCATGTTGTGTGTCAGCTGCATCCTTTTCTGGATCCTGAGGCCCCTGGATTCAGCCACTAATGCCCTGGTCATTTCTTGTTTGGATGATGACAATACATTTTACAGGAGGCTACTCTTGAAGAGTATTCTGAAACTACAATTGTCCAAAATGCATCAGTACAGACAGTGTTAGAGGCCCCTATGTTGGGTTGGCACATGTGACACCACTGTTACGAAAGCTGCCCTGATTGCCAATCTGCTTCTGGGTCCAATTCAGAGTGTTGCTTATCAAATTTAAGGCCCTCTATGGCGTGGATCCAGGATATCCGAGGATCTGTCTTCTCCTGATCCTATTGGCCAGCCCCACTCAGGTTGCCAGTAGAGGCCTACTGCAGATCCCATCAGCCAAGGCATGTTGGCTAGTGGGGTCTAGGAGAGGATCTAGGCCGGAGATGATTGGTATAATAACAGTGAAGGCAGCCACACTGTTCTGCTTCAAATTGTGGTTTTTAAACATTACTTTCAATCTTCTGTAATTTTACTCTGCTTTTAATAACCTTTTGTGACTTTCTGACAAATCAAATCAATGGGAGCCAAATTCACTTAACAACTGTTTTAACTGCAGTAATTCACTTAGCAAGTGGGGCTCACTTAACAAATGTCTTGCTGAGCAACAGAAAATTTGGGCTCAGTTGTGATCGTAAGTCAAGGTAAGTAACTGTGGTAACTGATGCAATATGGTTGTGCCCTGGAAATAAATCTGATAATTCACAAAGGCAACCATAGAGGTACAAACAGGCCTTCAGGGTAATATTTCAATATGTGACCTGAACCATTTGTAAGCATTTTTGAGTTGTATATAATTGCCCTTTTGTCTATGATCTATGACCCTCACTCAACCTTGTGCCTTTTTATGATAGGTAGGAATCCTGGGAGATGAAGTACAAACATTTTAGATAAGCATCAGTAAAGATCTACAAATCCATCCAGGTTTTTTTTTGGTGGGGGGGAGACATCTTTAGAAGCTTTCTTTGGTTCATTTCTCCACAGAGATAATAATGCACTTGGAAAACTGTGGAAGCTACAGTTCCTGTGTTTTTATTTGGTTTGTTTATCTATTATTTCCCATAGGGTGAATTGCTTTATGTTTCTTCTCACTTTATTTATTTCCAGGAATATTTCATTCTAAAGGTACAGACGTTTTTATTATTTGCAGTTATCCAAGGACTTTCAGGGAAAGTAAAAAGGTTTGATGGAGTCAGCCTCTCAGGAGGAAAAGCAAAGCAAAGTGTAACAAATATTGTGATGAATGTGCTTAGAGTTCCAAATGCATCATTTTCATCATCCGAGGATCTCCCTCACTAACATTAAGCTAGAATTATTTATATTTTTAATTGGCGGGGCTGGGTACAATGAGAATTATTATTTTTTCAATGAAATACAAAGTACACAGCAGATTTTTGGCACCTGAAAATCTAATAGTAATCTTCCTTTGGCTGTATTGTACCATAGCCTAGCCTTTTCCAACCTGGCCCTCTCCGAAGGTGTAAATAAAAAATCCATAATTCATAGCTTTTCAGATGCTGGCTTAACTCACACATGCCAATAGACCTAAATTGGTTGACTTCTCTTGATTTATTGGGAACGGGCTGTATGTGATGCATTTGCAAGTCTTATATATAAAAACAATATTCAGTCCTTTTAATGGGCTATCCAGTTCTTTCTTTTGCAAATTGGAAATGGTTTCCATCTGTCCCTTGCTTTGGCAATGGTCAGAGTTATTACTGTCTTATTTTTTTATTGACTGTATGAGAACTAACTCTCCCATGCTCATATAATAACATAAAATCAGATCTGTTTGTTATTGTAAATGGAAATATGTGAGATACTTGTTTACTTGCTGGAAATCAACATAAGCCTAAGAAAAAGAAAACAATAATGACAACAACCAAGTCTTGATATTATTTGTTCAGGCTGGACTGAAAACAACAGTTCAGCTGTCACATAAATGAATCCATATCCAATAAACAGCACATTCTGATCTCAAAGGCAATCTGTGTTCTACTTAATCCAGGGCTTACCATTACTATATTGTCTAAATGAGCAGAAATAAGAGCATACACCCCTCCAGATGAACCCACAACAGGTGCAGTCATATCAGCAATGGACACTGCCAGGGAACCTTGGAGAAATACAAAAAAACAAAAAACAAAAAAGGTAAGTACAAATGACTGCCAAATAAAACGCCCCCTATCTTTTCTATGAATACAGGTAGTCTTCGACTTACAACCACAATTCAGCCCAACATTTCTGCGGCTAAGCGAGACAGTTGCTAAGTGAGTTTTACCCCCATTTTATGACAGTTGTTAAGTGAATCCCTGCAATTGTTAAATTAGCAACAGGGTTGTTAAGTGAATTTGGCTTTCCCAATGACTTTGCTTGTCAGAAGGTTGCAAAAGCTGATCACATCACATGACCCCAGGACATTGTAACTGTCAAAAATATGAGGCAGTGAGCTCTGAATTTTGATCACGTGACTATGGGGATGCTGCAATGGTTGTAAGGATAAGAACAGTCATGTCATATTTTTTCAGTCCCATTGTAACTTTGAACCATCACTAAATGAACTGTTGCAAGTCGAGGACTTCCTGTAATTTCTAGAAAAAGACTGAGCGTTCAACCCCCAATCTATATGGACATGTTGTTTGATTTAACAGCAAAACAGAAGCAGTTTGCAATTATCTCCTACCAATTTTTTTTTTCAATTACCCAGTCAGGTCAAAAACCTTGGGATTTCTTCTTGGTCTTATACCCAGCCAGATCCATCCCTCTTTAACTTTTTTGAGATCAGCCAAGATTGGGTAGCTACTGCCATCTGCTGTGACGAAAGGGCTAATATCATTTTACTGTCCAATAAGTTGTCCTGTTAACTCAGTCTTTGCAGAGAAAGATCAATGGGTCCCCTCCAAAGTAAGAGGTTCATACATATTTTTTGCCATGAGATTAGGTTGGCATCCTTTTCAGCTACCAGATTCCATTACATGATTTTGTGGGATGTCCTAGGCATCTGTAAAACGTATTTTTTTTAAAGTAAAACATTAAAAATATATAAAGCACTTAATGGGTTCAAAATTAGTGTGTTTCAGCCCTACATCCTGAGGGGTGTTGTTATTGAGTTTAAAAGCAAGTCTGCTTGCCAGATGTATTAAATATAATTACAGTTTCTTTTATACTGCTTCAAGAATTTAGATTACCATCCTGTTTTGGAAGAGTGCACTCCACTAGCATGCAAAAACATTTCTTTTTCAATAGGCATTTGACTTAGCCATGGCTTCATTTTTATATCGTGATTGCCCTTCTGGTCTACAAAGTACAGGTAATCCTCGCCTTACGACCACAATTGAGCCCAACATTTCTGCTGCTAAGCGAGATGGTTGTTAAGTGAATTTTGCCCCATTTTATGACCTTTCTTGCCACAGTTGTTAAGTGAATCTCTGCAGCTGTTAAAATTAGTAACACGATGGTTCAGTGAAGAAGGTTTTCCCATTGACTTTGCTTGTCAGAAGGTCGCAAAAAATGATCACGCGACCCCGGGACATTGCAACCGTCATAAATATGAGTCAATTGCCCAAGCATCTGAATTTTGATCACATGACCATGGGGGTGCTGCAATGATCCTAAATGTGAAAAATGGTCATAAGTCACTTTTTTCAGTCCCATTTTAACTTTGAACAGTCACTAAATGAATTGTTGTAAGTTGAGGGCTACCTGTGTTGTTGCTTTGAGCCTGAGCTCGTACAAATGCTTTGAATATTGTTTACTTTTTAGTGCTTTCTATATATTTTAACCCAGTCGGATCAGCTTCTTTTGCAAAAGAGAGGAACTGAAGTAGCTGAATTGGAAAAAAAACCCGTTGGACAAATCTTTAAACCTAATGAATCAAAACAATGCGCCACTTGATCCAATATATTCTCTCTCCCTGCAGCTGTTCAGGGGGCTCAATAAGCAGTAAGAGACCACAAACAGGTCATGAGGTGGAGTTTGGCCCTCACCAGTCATAAACATTTCATAGCTAAACTTAAAATATTTCAGGAGAATGAGAGTCACAGTGGGCTGGGTAGAGCTGTGATAACACATAATGTGATAAAAGCTCATTTGGAAGAGGGTACGTTTTAGGCTCTGTTCTTTCCTTCAATGTCCATTAGTGTATTTATGTGTCTTGCCTCAAAATGGTGGGAAACAGTTTACCAACTGTGATAAGAGGTGACTTTATTAGGCATGTAACATTAATTAGCGGCCTGCAAACAGCTCATCCTTTTTGCAATGTCCTAGCAGCTATTGGGGTTTATAAAACATAATTTATGGTAGCCTATTCAATAAAGCAACGTTAAAAGAAATCATGAGCTAATGTGACTGATGGTGTGTTTAGTGTTGTTTTTTTCCTTGCACAAAAGACATTTCAATCATGCGTAGTATTGTGAGAAAAACTAGTGATGCCCAGCTAAGAAGCCAAAGAAAATGCCACGATAATAAGCCCTGAGACTCCAGTTTTCTTTTTCCGCTTGGTTGTTCTGATTAAGTGAATAAAACTTTTCCAGGTTGCAACCAGCCAACAGTTTATGGGCAACCAACTGGTAAATTACACTGCAAAAATCACTTCAGGGGAGAATTATTGCTCACTGAAGTTAATTGCAACAAGACTGTCTTTGCTGTAGTTATTGCCAGGATAGCCATGTGCTTGTTAACAGCTTTAGAAATCAGATGAAAAGTACACTGATCGTGACATAACATGTAATAACAGGGCCCCTTGATGGAAGATAGTTTACAGAGCTTCCTGTCTAATAAATATTTGGCAATAAAATGATGGAGGGATGGCACACAAAATCAAAGCTGGCATCACAACAAATTAATACCCAGGAAAAAAGCTTCATGAAAGATAAAGAAAAGGATAGTGGAAGGTACAGGATTATTTATTTCTTTGGATTCTCCACATCCAACTTTCTATGCTTCTGGTCCAAAGAACAGACTCTGGAGAAAATGCTACAGGTAGTCCTCAACTTACGACCATAACTGAGCTCAAATTTCTGTTGCTAAGTGAGATATTTGAGTTTTGCCCCATTTTATGACTTTTCTTGCCCTAATTAAGTGAACCACTGCAGTTTTGCCCCATTTTATGACCTTTCTTGCCACAGCTGTTAAGTGAATCACTACAGTTGTTAAGTTAGTATCACAATTGTTAAGTGAATGTGGCTTCCCCATTGACTTCGCTTGTGAGAAGGTCGCAAAAGGGGATCACCTGACCCTGGGACACTGCAACCGTCATAAACACGAGTCAGTTGCCAGGCGTCTGACTTTTGATCATGTGACCACAAAGTTGCTGCAATGGTCCTAAGTGTGAAAAACGGTCATAACTCCCTTTTTTCAGTGCCATTGTAACTTTGAATGGTCACTAAACGAACTGTTGTAAGTCGAGGACTATCTGTAGTAGCTCCGTTGTGTTTAAGCTAGAAATTGCTTAGTTCAAGAGAATTGGCCTCTGGAGAACTTTTTAAAACACACACGGGAGTTAAAACCAGTTCTTCAAGTTATAGCTAAAAACCTACCGGAAATCAATATAACTGTTTCCATGCTGGTGCTGCATGGCTATTGCGGCTGTCACCAACCCCCACAGGGGTTCTGCTACCTCTTCTGCCAATTCCAATGTCTGACTATTCTTCAAAGGCAGCTCCACGTAAAGCTCCTTGAAGTGATCAAGTTAGTAGTACAGGTAGTCCCCGACTTACGACAGTTCATTTAGTGACCATCCGAATTTTCAACAGCACTGAAAAAAGTGACTTATGACCATTTTGCACACTTATGACTGTTGCAACATCCCTCACGGTCAAGTAATTTACATTCTGATGCTTGACAACTGACTCACATTTATGACGGTTGCCGTATCTTGGGGTCATGGGATTCCCTTTTGCAACCTTCTGACAAGCAAAGTCAGTGGGGAAGCCAGATTCCCTTAACAACCTGTGTTGCTAATTTAACAACTGCAGAGATCTGCTTAACGAACGTGGCAAGAAAAGTTGTAAAATGGGGCAAAACTCACTTAGCAAATTTCTCACTTAGCAACATAAATTTTGGGCTCAATTGTGGTTGTAAGTTGAGGGCTACACCTAGTGGCCTGAGTCCCCATTGCCAGGGCTTTCTGTGCTAGGTAGGGCCACAAATGTTGTCTCAAATGTACCTAGTAACGCCACCACCCCTGCCTATGATTTTAACCCTGCCTATGACTTTAGCCAAAGATCCTTCTCCATAGTCTTGGCAATCCCCAGCTGACAATTTCCACATCTCTTCCCATCCTATTGCTTCAGCAACTCTACAATCACGAATCTCCCAAAATCAGCCACTGGCGCCAGTAATGTCAGTGGTCTTCCTTAGCTACACAATCCTCTTCTCCACCATCCTTCTCCAGCACTATCCATCCTTCCTATCTTCTCAGGATCAGCCATTCATTCTGATAAATCCCTCACCTGAACTTCTACAGCCGCTGTGACCCTCCTCTCACCTCCATTATTTCCCTAAATTGACTCAATTCCACACAGACAACTAAAACTACCCCACCAGCGCCAATGGCTGCGCAGCCCTAGCAAGGCACCATGGCACTACAAAAGTCTTTTTATCTCTCACAAAGACTACTTTTCTGTCTAAAAGCCATCTTTTGGCTTTTTCAACAGCTTCCCTCTCTGAACTCCAGCCCCTTTTCCAGCAGGTTATCTCAGATGTGAAAGCCTTCCTTCCTTCCTTCCTTCCTTCCTTCCTTCCTTCCTTCCTTCCTTCCTTCCTTCCTTCCTTCCTTCCTTCCTTCCGTCCTTCCTTCCTTCCTTCCTTCCTTCCTTCCTTCCTTCCTTCCTTCCTTCTTTTCAGGTTTCATCCTGCCACCATCTTACATATCTCGGCAATTAATTACAGGGCCACAGTTTTCTTTAAAAAAAAAAAAACAGCCACAGAACTGAAATAACATACAATCCAAATCTCAAATGTGAAATTAAACTGGAAGAGAATAATAAAAGCAACAGCAAAGAGCAGGGGTTGTTACTGACAGGTTCTTAGGAAAAATTCCTAATAATAGTACCATCATAATAATAATAATGTCATGTCATGGTGTCTAATAATTTATTAAATGTACATTCAGCCGTCCTGGTGACATTGGGTAGTATATAAATTGTTAAAAATATTTAAAACAAGAAAACAATACAATGCAAAAAAGAGCAAAAAATGGCAGAGACAACAAACCCAAATGGGAACAAAGAAGAAGTGGTAAAGGGGTTTCAATCCTGCTTGCCGAAGGCCCCTTTAAAACACCAGGAAGTTGGGGGGAGTGATTTCCTGAACTCTAGCAGGGAAGGGATTTATTTATTCATTTGCGTCCTGGCATTATTATTTTTATAAATAACTTTATAAACATAGATAATACTCCTTGCTCCTCCTCTTTCCCCCACAACAACAATCCTGTGAGGTGGTTTGGGCTGAGAGTGAATGACTGGCTCAACGTCACCCATCCAATTTTCATGGCTAAGGCAGGACTAGAACTCCTAGTATCCTGGTTTCTAGGCCAGCACCTTGACCACTACACCAAACTAGCTTTGAATGTACATAACATTCTTCCCTAAAATTAAACACAAAAGAAACCACTGCATCATTACCATCTATTATTATTATTAGCTTTAGCATTTGCATTTGTATTCCATTTTTCCTTTGGAAGCTCAAGGCAGTATTTATAAGGTCTCCTAATTTATCTCCACAGAAGGAAACGTGCCCCAAGAGAGAGAGAGTAGTCATCCCATAATCACTCCAGTGTATATCTGGGGACCTGAATATGTTCTCCATCCCCAAACCAGCAACTTAACCATTATATTATACTGGTTCTCATTAATATTACAAACAAGAAAAGGTGAGAAAATCAAAAGTAGAGGAATAAGAGAGGAGAGGGTTTTTATTTTGCAATTGTTTTATTAACAGAATTTTATGAGTGGCCCAGATGACACCCGCCTCTGTTTTTCAAAGCTTCCTGGCTCTTCCCATTGCTCTTCCTGTCACTTTCATTTCCAGAGCAAATCTGTTGAGGAGGGGGGGGAAACCCCTGCTGACAGGACATATTTCAGATAGGTAACAAATAAGAAAAAGGAAAGATGAAGAAGAAATTGTCGTATGTGAAGTCTGTAAATATGCTTACATTGCGGCCTCATCTCAGCATTTGTTCTCATTTAGCTACTAAATTAGTTCGATCTGGAAGGAGAACTCCATAATGGAATGTTCCATAAAGGAAGACCCTTCCACTATGCAAAGTGAGCTTTCCAAATTCATTTTTTCTCCTGCCCTCCCTCTCCCTCTCGGCATAAATCTTGCCATTTCCATCACTACCATCAGATATCCAGGTTCCAAGTTATAAATCCTGCTGATGTTTATTGAGCTCCCGTCTATATTTTTGCCATCCAATTATAACAATTATACTTTCTGCCTTTATTTATTTATTTATTTATTTTCTCACGGCAGAAAACATCTTATTCCTGTTCAATTAAACCATACTTCTATGAAAACATTGTTTGTTCATTAGAGCGAAGAAAACAAAGTCTGACAGGGAAACCTGAAAGAGGAATAATAGCAAAAGATCACTGCTCCAGCCACCATAACAAACGCACCTTGCTCAGCTTTATTGTTTTAATTACACTTTTGATTTTTCACCTACCCAGCATCTTTCAACTTAAAGAACGTCTTAATTTAAAAAAAAAGAACAGAAAAGCTAGACTAACAGGACAAGTGCAACATAAATGTAAAAATCAGTGTATGAAATGGTATCATCTACAGTATTCTAAGAAATTCCTGGGTTATCAGCAAGTTAGTTGCCTTTTCGTTCTAACCAAAAACTAACCAAAAATCAAAAAGCAATCCTTAATTATGATGGATCCCAAAAAGGTACTTACAGCCTGGATTAAAAGTTCCAAAGGCTGCCCCCCCCCCCATCACCATTGGGTGCCCAGCAACTGGTCTGTATTTATGGCTGTTTGCAGCATCCTGCATGCTCATTTGATTTATGATGTCTTCCCAGAAAACAGCATTTTCTTCTTGTTTCTAGCAAAAAATGCTCCACAGCAAACTGTTGGTTCATTAAATGATTGTGAAGTTCACTGAACGACGGCCATAAAAAAGGACGTAATGCTCTCGGCTTCATTGACAAGGACAGTCTCACGATGTTAAAGAATTCCAGAACTACAATCTTGCTTCAGAAATGCTGATGTTGACTAGGATGGAGGACAAATGCTTTTCTAAAAGATGCAATGATAAACAATGGAGAGCTTTTAAACTTTCTTGTGGGCCCCAAAGTAGATGGCTAACTGATATCAGTCATAGCGCTTACCTGCTATCACTCCAGCAATATAGACAAATCCAATCCTTGTCGCACCATGAACCATTTCAAGGGGAACTCCAACCAGAAGTTGAAGGACTACGTTGAGTCCAAGGTGTTCTATCCTGAGGAAACAGCACTGTTTATTTTTATTCACTTTACTTTATTATTATTATTCCCCGAGTGATGTTTTATAAAAACATTATAAAAGCCCTTATATAGCCCCCTTGATAAAATATTATTTAGTTTAAAAGACAATTTAAAAGCACTAGACTGCCTGGCTTCTTAGTTTTTCAAAGAGCATTCAAACAGACATGCTTCTTAATTTAAAAATAATGTAATAATTACGGTTTAAGAATTCTGTCTTTGAACACTACTGATTAGGACTACATGTTTAACCACCAAACTCAATTAACCATAATTATTATATGTTAATCACAATTAATTTACTATTAATCAATCAGACATGGTAATTAAGACCATGGACTGGTACAAATCTGAACTCGAATGAACTGGATAATTTCTGGCAATGCAAGGTACTACTCCCCACTCTGCTATCTCGCAGAAGGCAGAAATCTTTTACACCAAAGATGTGAAAATAACAAAAAAGCAAATGAATGAATGAATGAATGAATGATCTAGCCTTTAGTGTTCCAATAGGTATCTCCAATGGCAGTGACATTATCTCTTTATGGACAATACTGTTTGAGAAGGTTGGGCAATTTAAAAGGTTTAATGCCTTCAGATGGGAAAGAAATCATTTGGGAAGCACTGGAAATTTTTAAAAGATGAAATGGGAACTATTTTGCCTTTTAATTCCTTTCCTGCAAAACTGACAAAACATTTTGAACCCAGTCATTCAAGGGAAATTCAGAAGCTGCAAATCAGAGGCTGTGGAGCAACACATAGAGATTGTCAGGTGTTCATCCCTGTTCTAAAGAATGATGCAGAAAAATCCCTGGCCTGAAGAACAGAAATTAAAAGTCATGGCTATAAATATGATCATAAAAGAGTAAGGAAGTTATAAAAGCACTCAGAAAAGATCCTTTTTCTGTACTGAGGTGGATTGAATGCTAAAATCACTCAATCATCATATATCATTTCTTGACGAAAAAAATGAACTCCATGTGTGAAAAGTCAGGTATTCTACCAAAAGTTGTATGCAAAAATAAGTAGTTACATTTTAAATAAAGCTCGCATTGGAGAGCTGTGTATTTTAAAAGTCTATATCGGAGAAACGTATATGTCAAAGAATGAAAAGAAAATGATTTGCTTTTGGTTTTTTTAAGCTTCTTGAACAATGTTAACACTTAAAGGAATATGCATATTCTCTGTTAAGAGATTTTGCACATGTAAACAGCTGTAATTTTTTCTAAACTCCAGAAGTAAAAACCCCACAAGGTTTGAACACTGCGTAGTGTATAATGTGGTCAGCAAAGCGCACAGGATTTTAAGCAACTAGTAAAAAATGAAATGGCTACTTCATTATTTAACAAGAACATTAAAAGAAGAGATGGAGACTGAAAAAAGATTTAATTCTTTACATCCAGACTTCATCCCCCCGAAAAGTTGGATCCATCAACCATTCTGCTTGAATAGCACAAATAAAGGCGATAAATGAACTAATTAAAAAATTGCCAATCTCCTGAGCCAGATGGTATGTATCCAAGAATACTGAACAGCTCAGTAGTTCAAGATTTACCATTTGATGTTAGGCCCAGATTTTCTTGTAGAGTTTTTTTTAAAAAAAAAAAATCCTGCTGATTATCATAATTGTTTAAGTTGAAGCAGGGTGGATTGCAAACTCTCTCTGTGTGCATCCTTATACAATAATCACCGATCATAATATTTAACCGAAATATGTTGTTTAGAGTGCAAATGAGGGAGAAAGTTTGAAACAAGATTTTAAAATCTAATTTTTTCCTTATACTGAAAGAATCACAACTAAATCCAGGCTAAATAACAAGCAATGTCATGGGAAGCTTCGTGGGTTTTACCCTAACAATGAATTTAACGGTCTTTTAAATCGCATCTCTTGAAGCGCGATGATTTATTTCTGCCGATCTTTCTGCTTGCCCAGTGTTTGGCTGGTCCTTTAAAAACAAGCCTTCCTTTCAGCTAAACTGCTCCTGCTCCTGCAGCAGCTGAGCGCATCAGTGTCCTGTGGTCAATAAGGGCCCATAAAACATAATTAGCTTTCACGTACTCTGAATGTGTCATTCTTTGGATGACAATATAATTGATTTATCCAGGTTTCCCCTTCTCTGGGACCAAGCGAGCGGGCCCTTGAATCAATGCAATTCATTAGTTATGGCAGGAATACAAATGGGTGGGGCCCCACAGATCATTAACGGCCATTCTGCCTTAAAGCCGAAAGCTAAAATTTACAACTGTGGGGTCTTAGAAAGCTTTTTCCTGTCAGGACTGGAACATGAACAGCACATGTTTGGGGATTCTCTAGGAAGCACAACGCCCCCCCCATGACTCCCTTCTCCCAGGGTATCTTCTAGCTGTCATGCTCCCCCCAAAAGCAGATCAGCATAATAAATTAAGAGATCCGCATTAACATTTTAAAGTCACAGCAGGGAGTAGGGCAACAATAGATTTCACCACCTTTGTGTCCATTTGCCCTTTGGTGGAAGGGTGAGGCGGTGGGGGGGCAGAATAATGGCCTCACCATTAAAAAGCACAAACACCATTATTACTTTCTTTGGGAATTATTTTGTTCTCCAGCTGGTGAAATAATCTTAATTCAGGCAACTTGGCTGGAAGTGATTGCTGAGCATTTTAAATATGACACAGTTTTCTTAAAAACAGCTATCCCTAACACCCATTGCTTCTCGAGTGGAGAATATGTGTGTGTGGCTAGGATGGTTTAGACTTCCAAAGGGTATAGAACCTGCCAAAAAATATAATCCTCCAATGCCAGTTCAGTCTAATATGTACAGACGGCAGACTTTGGATACTTGATCTTCCGAGAGATTCCCCTGGAAACCAGCCAAGGGTGTGTGTAAAAAAAAAAATACCCCAGGATAATTAAAAGATTCAGCACATTTTTCAAGCCACACAGCAGCCTAGTGGCAACAAGATACTTGTCAAGGCAAAGGTTAGCTTTTTGGGAGTAAGAAAAGTGTTCTGCAATATGACTAAAAGTGCTTTGAAATCTTTCAAGGTTCCAGGGTGGTTGGCTGTGTTTAAAGTAAATCAATGCATTTCATTCAAAGAAATCCCAGATAATTTAGGGTGCCTGATTTTCTTCACATATGTTGAGGTTAAGTATCTGTAGTGCCCAGCTAGAAATTGGAAGATGAGAAAAAACGATCGGGTAAAACCAGATATAATATAGTATCTTTTTAATATATTTAAAATAAAATTATAATAGGTGCATGGAAACTTTTAGGGTGTGTAAATACAGGTAGTCCTGACATACAACAGTTCATTCAATGACCGTTCGAAGTTCCAAGGACACTGAAAAAAGGGGGTCCATTTATTTGTTGGGCTCAATTGTGGTTGCAAGTCGAGGACTACCTGTACTGTATTGCCATCAGAAGAAGAACTGGGAAATATCCTCACAGATTAAACAATAACAACAAAAGCTCTCATTAGGAAATGTATACAAGTTAAATATTTTCTGCAAATCTGATAGGACAGTTTATTTATTGGAAAAAGGACCAAAATGTTCCAATTACGGTAGATTTGGTGGTCCCAGTTGGAGAAGCTTCCTACTTGATTCTGAAACGGCTATCAAGTAAAATCTGCCAGTATTTTTGGTGTTGCATTATAGTCAGGGATCTTAAGTAATTTCAGGACTGGCCCAGTGTTAATGTTCTTGTTTTCTTGCCAGACATAACTCAGTGAATCCCTGAGGTCCTGCCTGGGAATCACCATTGATAATAAGGTTGAAACAGGGGAGAGGCAGCTCAGAACCAAGCCCTAAGGCAGGGGTGTCAAACTCGATTTCATTGAGGGCCACATCAGGATTGTGTTTGACCTCAGGAGGGCCGGGGTGGGTGTGGCCAGGGTGGGCGTGGCCAGCTCAACTTCACTTGTGTCGGGGAGCGCTCTGCCAGCGAAAACGGGCTCCCAAGCTCAGTTTTCAGCTGCAACGGCCTCCTACAATCCTCTGCCAGCGAAAACGGCCCTCCATTTTTGCTGACAGAGCCACTGCGGGCCTGTCCTTCGCTGTTTCCAGCGTGGCCCCACGGGCCAGATCTAAGCACCCCGCAGGCCAGATCTGGGC
>JANHJO010004345.1:65298-87167 GCA_032468235.1 Pseudoxyrhopus heterurus
GCTTGGGAGTGATAGAATGAGAAAGTGTATTTTAATTTTGTTATACATTGTTTTATATTGTTTTTAACCTGTTGTACGCCGCCCTGAGTCCTTAGGGATTGGGCATCATATAAATTCATTTAAATGAATAAATAAATAAACAAACAGTGAGTGTTTTAGTCCAAAACAGCTTGTCCTTACACAGCTATTAAACTGTCCCACAGATCAGATTTCATAAACCCCATCCCAGTCTATTCTTCAAAATTAGGAGCATATATATATCGCAATATGTTGCTAATGCTTTATATGGCATTTAGAATCTGTCGATTGTTTTAAGAATTACTTACGAGATTTTCTTCTAATCAAATGTCTTTTTTTCAGCTTTCTGCTGTTATACTCTGATGATTGTTTGAAACTTCCAAATTACTTCATATTGTGACTTCCACGTTTTCTAAGTTCTGGATCTTAATGCAGTTCTCTCATAATGTATGCATACCTTCCCTCATGCATGCATTCTAAGATTTTGGGCCATTTATCTGTTCCTAATCTAACAAAACCTTAAGTATTATTATTGTGGTTAGATTTTAGTACAAATTGTAACTTTGTCAGATTCAATTATATTGAATCTTTTTAAATTTTCTGGTTAGTTATACATACAAAATATTTAATTTATTTCATTGAAGGAAATGTCCATGCAATCCTTCAATTTTAACTTCAGAAAAAATCATTGCTGGTAGATTGCCCAATTTCCCCCAGATCATTACAAGATTGACTAAGGATTCAATCTGTTTCTTCATACCATTCCATTCCAAGATCACTATTCTTTGACAAAGTGAGCTTAAGTTTAAGCTCATACATTTGTATTGTATCACACTTTCAGATGATGACTATGTTTAAGCTCATTTTTCTACTTGATTTTTAAAGCTTGTTTTACTAAGTTCAGCATTCGTATAAAATGATATTTTATATGAACAGATCCAGTTTTGCTCATCTATTTATTTATTTATTTATTGAATTTCTAGGCTGCCCAACTCCCATAGGACTCTGGGTGGCTTACAACATCCAAATCAACAATAAAGGAGCAACGTTCAAAATGACACAACAATAAAACCATTTAAAATTTTAAAAAAATACAATAAATAAATATTAAAACCCTCCCCTCAGTGGAATCATTGGCCCCAAGCCTGTTGACATAGCCAGGTCTTAACAGCTCGGTGGAAGGCCAACAAGTCGGGGATGGTCCGAATCCCCGGGGGCAGTTGGTTCCAGAGCACAGCCACAGAGAAGGCTCTTCCCTGTGGGCCCGCCAGCCGACATTGTTTAGCTGACAGGACCTGTAAGAGGCCAACTCTGTGGGATCTAACGGGCTGCTGGGAGGCATGCAGTGGTAGGAGGCGGTCTCGAAAGTAACCATGCTTCCCAAACCTGAGTAAATTACACAAAATTGAATAAAAGTGGTTTTTCTTTGGATAACATGCAAACCCATTACCCAAACACAAATAACGATATTTAAACTGACTTAAAGTTTTTTACCTTCATTGGGTAAAAAGGACTTTATGATTAGTGATTTTGGATAATAAAGAACAAGGTTTGGGAAATATGCCCTTAGGACAAGGGTCTTCAAACTTGGCAAGTTTAGGGGATGAAGACAAGCTACAGATATTCCTCTATTTATGACCACAACTGAGCCTAAAATTTGAAAGTTGTTAAATGAATTTTGCTCCATTTTACAATCTTTCTTGCCACAGTTGTTAAGTGAATTGCTGCAGTTGTTAAGTTAGTCACATGGTTGTTAAGTGAATCTGGCTTCCCCATTGACTCTGCTTGTCAGAAGGTCACAAAAGGTGATCATATGACCCTGGGACACTGCGACCCTCATAAATATGATTACATTGCCAAGCGTCTGACTTTTGATCACGTGACCATGGAGATGCTGCAATGGTTGTAAGTATGAAAAATGGTCATAACTCACTTTTTTCAGCACCCTTGTAACGTCAAATGGTCAACAAACGAACTGCTGTAAGTTGAGGACTACCTGTACCTAGCAGAAGACGCTCCTAAGATCAGATTGAAAAAGGCAACAGCAAACTATTTTTGTATTGTTGCCTAGAAAATTGTATGCACATGATTCTAACAATTTTGATGAATGTGAGGGATAGATGATGAGACCAGCTGAGAAGCCTTCCACAAGTAGATCTGGAAGCGACAGTATATTCAGAAACGGACCCGATTAAAAAAGACAGACAGTACACCATTGTGAAACAGGAAGGCACCAAACACAGATGACACCCCCACTGAACTGCTTAAAGCTGTAGAGAAGAGGTGTTTAAAGGACTAATAGCTTTGTTTACACAAATATGGAACAGATGGTGTGAAAAAGTTTGGCATATACAACGACACCAAAGAAGAGAGATGCAAGAGAATGTAGAAATTATCAAACTATTGCACTAATTTGCAATGGAAAGTGATTTTGTTCTTAAGAGCTCATCAAGAAATGTAGAGCTGTAGCCAAAAAGAAAAAAGCCACATGGGGAGATTTCGGAAAAGGCAGAGGGACACAAATTAAATAATTAAATTAATTATTTAGATGATGTCATTAATGTCATTAGTTAAATAGATGATGTCAGATGAGTAACAGAAAGAGCAAGGGAATACAGATAATCCTCGACTTACGACCATCAACTGAGCTCAAAATTTCTATTGCTAAGCGAGAAAGTTGTGCAGTAAATGTTGCCCCATTTTACGATCTTTCTTGCTACAATTGTTAGGTGAATCAGTGCAGTTGTTAAGTTACACAGTTGTTCAGTGAAGTGGGCTTCCCCATTGATTTTGCTTGTCAGAAGGTCATAAAAGATGATCACATGATCACTGGGGACACTGCAACCGTCATAAATATGAGGCAGAACCAAGCCTCCGAATTTTGATCATGTGATCACGGAGATGCTGCCATGGTCGAAATGTGAAAAAACGGTCGTAAGTCACTTTTTTCAGTGCTGTTGTAACTTTGAACAGTCACTAAATGAATGGTTGTAAGTCAAGGACTACCAGAACATTGAACTGCAAATTAGATAAAAATGAAAAATTGCTTTTTATCTTACCATGTTATAGGAACCCAGCCTATCTGGTTAGTTTATGGTTCAGTTGTGAAAACCCAGAAATTTGGATGGTATGCAACCATAGGTGACTAGGAATTACGGTAGGTATACTGCAGGAAATTAAAATGGCACGTAGCTGCCCACATGGAAAGCTGATTTTAAAGAGGTGAGGAATAGACGGCCACGCTGTGATATTGAACCCTGAGGGCTGCCCAAGTATGCCAACTGCAAGGTCTCCCTTACCCTTTTCCCCTAATACAGGACTGTCAAACTCCCGGCCCATGGGCCGGATGCATCACGCGCTGGCCACGCCCATGCTCGGTTTAGTGAAGGAGGAAACAGTCCCGCTACGTCACATGATGCCGCCATGATGATGTGTGTTTGACACCCTTGCCCTAATACTATATAACAATGGAGACATTGACATTTCCACAGCACTCACCCTGCATGCATGAAGATGTAGGTGAGGTACCTCCAGGCCTGGGCACGGAGTTGTGGATGATATAATAATGAATTCTTCAGATAGAAGGGATGGGTGACTTGCAGGACAAACCTATCCAGGACCACTCCATTGTAAAGAAAGAAGGCAACCTAGGAGAGCAGGGAAAGCCCACAATTAACCAAATTCCATTTGCAAATCCAGAAAAAAAATAGAGCTTTTAATTGGAGGGAGGAAAGGTGCTTCAGAGTGTGAGGGGGGTGCTCACGCGACACTTTTCAGGCAAGTCCTTAAAGAGCTGCACTTTTCCCTGGAATTGTGTGACTACATCGTCATCCCTGTGACATCGTCATCACTGTGGAATTGTGGAGCTACATTGTGATCCTGGGAAAAAGCACATGCAATTTAAGGAGTTGCAGATTGTCTCACAAATATTCTGAGGTACCTTTGCACTCTTGAATCCAAATGCCTGAACAGCAGTAAGGGGGAAAAAATCTGTGTATTTTAAGAAATATAAGCAGCTCAGTTCAACAAAAGTACCTCTAACTAGAAGTTGGTTTGGACTTTCTTGGTTACTTATTTGCTTTAAATGTGGAGGAGGTATCAGATTTCTAATATTAATCCCTCCTATTAAGGACAACCTATCTGTTAGCTCACCTTCAAGCACCACATATTTAAGCTTTGTCTGCGCAAGCTGAATCAAAATACTTGAATAATGAAGACATGAATGACGCCATGTTAAATACTGCACTCATAACCAAACTTTTTCCTTTACCGTGTTGTTGCATATGAAATAGCAACCTCTGGGAACCTTCCAGAAACTACAATATTGACTTCCATAAAGCTTGATTATGTTGCAATGGCTGCTTCTCACATCTTGCTGAGCCAAAGCCAAGCAGATTACATAATGGTTTAGGACAATGTGGGAATCCAGGCAATGTAAAAGAAGGATTACAGGGGCATACATAAATCCCTGCAGTGGCAGAATCCATAACTGGCCAGAATTTCTCTTCTCTGAAGTAATCCCACACAAATACAGTCTGTCTGGATTTAAGCCTTTCTCATACTGATGCCAAATTTAGGCCATTGGAAGAAAGTCCAGCAGATCCAAAGAAGGTCATGAAACATATTTTCTTCAGCTAAATCGATTCCGGGAGGATTCAATGGCATTTAATTTCCACTGGATGAACACATATTTCCGATGTTATCTGGCTATGGAACAAAACATATTATCAACTAAATCAGTGTGCGATGCAAATGTAAAAACTACACAAGTATATATGCATATATGCAGGTAATCCTCGACTTATGATCACAATTGAGGTCAGAATTTATATTGCTAAGTGAGAAAGTTGTTAAGGGAGTTTTGTCCCAGTTTACGACTTTTCTTGCCACATTTATTAAGTGAATCACTGCAGTTGTTAAATTAGTAACACGGTTGTTAAGTGAATCTGGCTTCCCCATTGACTTTGCTTGTCAAAAGGTCGCAATAGATGGTCACATGACCACGGGACACTGCAACAATCATGAATAGGAGTCAGTTGCCAAGTCTCTGAATTTTGACGTGACCATGGGGATGCTGCAACGGTCATAAGTGTGAAAAATGGTCATAAGTCACTTTTTTCAGTGCTGTTGTAACTTCGAACAGTCACTAAATGAACTGTTGTAAGTTGAGGTATGCTAAACTGACCCATTGCACAAATACATGATAGACCCAAAGGTGTGTTATACAAACCTCCTATAAACATAGTGTTAGATGATCTGCATCTTTTCAGATTTTTAAAATGTACTGTCATCCTTTCTACTGCAATCCCATTACTTTTCTTTAATTGCTCAATATAAAGTAATTAAAACCATTGAGAAATGCCTGAAGATATATTTCAGCATTATGCTGAACTATAAATAAAGCTTTATTTGAGAGATCAAAGGACCGAACAATTAAAAGGCCAAAGGCTTACTCCTGCTCTACGTTATTTCAATTTCCCTCGTAGCAAGGAATAGACCTCATATTGAACTTGATATCACTCATTCATTTAATTGTTTCTCCAAAATGGCATGGTCCTTCAGAGGCAGTAATTTATCCAACAGCAGGTGAATTATACTGTCCAGGTTTCCTATCTTAAAACTCCTTGGACTGGACTTCCTTGGTTTAAACATCATATTATTCACGTAATCTAGCCATTCAGAAGGTCTACTGCCGTTCTGGGATTACTAGAGGAACAGAGAGGAAGTGCTGCCTGTCCCTCAAAAATTGCTAACATGACTTCTTTCACTGTCATGTAAAAAGCATGATGGATTTTTAAAAAAAAACAAAACAAAACTTGTAGAACATCCTAATCCCAAGTGAAGAGTTGCAGAAGTTCTCAGTCCCCCTGACTTTAATCTGCCAAGTAGCATTAGAGATACCTTATTACTGAGCCCTACAGTTCCATTTCTGTGTTTGTTTTCATCCTATCTCATACTAACATCATAATTACTTTAAAAGAAGATTACTCTGAATTGAAGACAACCTCCCAAAGAGAGCAGGAAGGGAAACACACACACACACACACACACAAAACCACAGGCTGATATCTTCATTAAAAAATTTTAAGAAATGAAAACAATAAACTGTTTTTGAAAACACGCATGTTGCCATGGCAAATACTGAAGAACCCATTTAATACGTTATATCTGCTCCTAGTCTGTACCAGTAGCTGATTATATTTCCAAACCATATTCCAGAAAAAAACTGTAGATTCTTTATCTGTGTAAATATTAGCATTTAAATTATGTATGCATATATTAGGGTCTAAATCAGGATTGTCCAAGCTTGGCAACTTTAAGACGTGTGGACTTCAACTCCCAGCCATTCTGTTAAAGTCCACAAGTCTTAAAGTTGCCAAGATTGGACACCCCTGGTCTAAATTATATTGGGATTAGGTGACACCCAACTTTATCTGATGGCTTGCAAGCTTAACCATTTTCAAACCAAAGAGAATACAACAGACTATGTAAACCCCACCCACAACATTCCGAGCTACTTGCCTCTACAATTGTGATGGCAATCATGAACCAAGGTGGAGGACAGCAGGTGTAGCTGTCGTAGTACCACTTCCGGTCTATCTCACGGGGTAACGTCTCATATGCCACGTGTCGAATCAGCCGCTGAGGAAGGCTGAGTCCCGTCTCCTCCAGGAGGGCCTTGCTGCACAGCCTCCTGTTCCCTTGCAAAATGGCCTGGCGGAAGCTATTGGACCTCTTGTTACTCATCTGAAGATACAGAAGAAAGAAAGAAAAAAATGGCTAAGGGTGTTAAGATATGTTATCAGGGTTTAATAGTTGACCACAATGAAGAATTCTACAAGATACAAACAGTACGTATTCAAAAGAATTTAACTTCCTACTTAATCTCTGGCCTAGCCTTTTGATTTGAACTACTCTACATGTGGTCCTCGACTTATGACCATAACTGAGCCCAACATTTTTGCTGCTAAGCAAGACAGTTGTTAAGTGAGTTTTGCCCCATTTTACAATCTTTCTTGCCATTAGATATTAAGAGAGTCACTGCAATTATTAAGTTAGTAACATGGTTGCTAAGTGAATCTGGCTTCCCCATTGACTTTGCTTGTCAGAAGGTCACCAAAGGTGATCACATGACCCGGGGACCCTGCAATCTTCATAAATAAATAGGCAGGTATGTGGGTTATGTAAGTAGAAAGAGAAGAAAAAATAGTGACCGCATAATATCAAACAGATCCCTGAGCTATGAATGATCATCACTACAGACAAATGAGATGACCAGAAGTGATCCCAACTGGATGGCGCTTAATTAACCGAGATCTCAGGAGTTATCTATTCCTGCCTAATAGAGTACGAGTATATAAGATATTCCAAATGCACACAATATGTCTTCGCATACAAATAAACACTCTTGTGCAATTGCCAAAAACATTTCTGAGAGCCCTTTATTCCTATAGACTGCCGCTCTGTTAACATCTGCTTGTAGAAAGCTGCCAAGACTTAACTCAGCACACAAGAGAAAGTACCACAGCATTAGCATTCCGGGTTGATGGTGTTGCTTACTGGTGTTTGATCGTTTTCTTTTTGGCTCATCTGTACAAGATTTCAGAGACCAGACCTTCTTCTTTCATATCTACAATGTACATGGGTAATTGCTTCAAGCTGAGCCAAACTGCTTCAAAACAAACTAATCACACCGCTATAAGCCTTGTTCTGAATGAAGGGGGCTGAGGTGCAAGCGGCCTTGACGATAAATGTTATTTATCATCTGTTATGTACGACCATTTTTAAGCTGTCTTTAATTTCTTCAGGGAGAATGGGAGCGCACAAGAATATGATGCAAATCATCCCAGAGTGACAAGGGGAAAAAAACACAAAACAAGAAAAGGGCATGTTAAGAAAATAACAAGCAGCAAATATATACAGCAATCGCACAGGTTAAACCAATCAATTAAAATGCTAGGAAAACAAAAGAGACTGAAAACCTCTGTAACACTGCCAGAAGCATGTCTGCTTCCTTGAATTTTCAGTCATAATTCACCATCAATCACCCGTCTGCTGGTGACACCTGTCCGCTTGTGTCAATTCAATAATTATATACCCTAATTGTCAAAAAGTACCTTCCTGCTCAGAAGCACTGTAACTTCTGACTGTTAGGTACTGCATTATTTGATACAGCTAATCCCTGAATTATTTTCATAATAGTAGCAGCCTCTCAAGGGAAAAAAAAAAAAGGGGGAGAAACCCCTATTAAGATATTTAAATTTAGTAGCTGGAACAGTGGGGTTGTACAATGACCCAGAACACACCGTTGTAGGTGATTGGTTGGAGAGTGCTCCCACTTGCTCCTGTGTGAGCCAATCTACGCTGTGATTGGTTGCTGTGGGTTTGGAGGCGGAATTCCTCCCCCCCCCATCTTTTTCTTCTGTGTGCCCTGTATGTTCTGTGATTTATCTCATGATGCTCCTGTTTGGCTGACTATCTCGTTTTTGCTGTAAATATAGATGTAAAATATATTTATTTATGTAAAACTATAAGTTCGTGTTAGCATCTCGGACTTCCATTTGGGTACCTGGTGCGCAATTCCCTGACAAAAACCCAAGGAAGTCCAGCGGCCTTTGGAAAAGCACCTTTGAAACAACCATAATCTGGATGATTGAGAATCTCCATAGACATCCTGTCAAGGAGGTCACCTGCCTCAACTTCATTGAAATAACTTGTCCTGGCCTAAGAACCCCCCTTATTTCAAAACTGCTTGAGCAGAAAACATTCCCATGATTGAGTCACTTAGATGTCACTTGGTTTGACACTCTTTAGGTATCTCCACATATGGTTGGGTACCTTCTGTAAAACCAGCATATTCATCTCATTAAATAAGATCTCCTTTTTTCAAATGTAAACATTATTTTCCCTGGATCATGCAATCGTACTGAAATCTCATATCTACCTTATTGGAATTTTATTTTAATTCCCTGAATTAGTAATTCGCTCCAAATCCTGATACGTCTTCTGAATCTGCCTTAATTTTTCCGAAAGAAATTATTATTTTTCAGAGTTTTGACTGCGGTCTTTCTCAGGTATCTCATTTTCCTTAAGTACCCATGAGTTAAACAGGTGTATCAAATATGATGTGCATGCATATAATCAAATAAACACATAGTGTAATACAAGCCTGCTCCTGTTACAAAATGCTTGTTTAAGATGCTTATGTATCTTGAGACTACCTATAACACATCAGAAAACTGAGATGTGGGAAGGCTGACAAAACCAATAATTTTATGGTGGGATGGGAAAGATAACGTAAGTTTACAAATGGGGAACAATCAGAGTCAGTTCTAAACACTCTACTGCTCCCCACTGCTCAATCACCTACAAGCAAAATACAGGTAGTCCTCAACTTATAACAGTTCATTTAGTGACCATTTGAAGTTACAGCGGCAGTGAAAAAGGTGACTTATAACCATTTTTCACACAACTGTTGCAGCATCCCTATGGTCATGTGATCAAAGTTCAGATGCTTGGCAACTGACTCATTTTTATGACATTGCAGTGTCCTGGGGTCGTGTGATCACTTTTTGCGACCTTCTGACAAGCAAAGTCATTGGGGAAGCCAGATTCACTTAACAATCATGTTATTAACCTAAGAACTACAGCAATGCATTTAACCACCCTGGCAAGAAAAGTCTTAAATTGGGGCAAAACTCACTTAAATTTCTCACTTAGTGACAGAAATTTTAGGCTCAATTGTGGTCATAAGTGGAAGACTACCTGTAATAAGCTATTTTGTTTAAA
Source organism: Pseudoxyrhopus heterurus (assembly GCA_032468235.1). NCBI lineage: Eukaryota > Metazoa > Chordata > Lepidosauria > Squamata > Pseudoxyrhopus > Pseudoxyrhopus heterurus. The sequence goes on from JANHJO010004345.1 coordinate 75,106, forward strand.
TATGTAGATGTCCAGAAACCAAAGATTTTCCAGTAAATATGTAAAAACAAATGATACTTGTTGAGTGGAGCAAACAGCATTTAAAACCCTCTTCATTTTCTCCCCAACTATCTTCATTTTTTATTCATTTATCACAGGCTATATACTCGTTACTTGTATCCTCTAGATGCTTACAATACCGAGAACCATTTAATCCGGACATATAAAAGCACTAAATAATACCATGTGATGAAAGAAAAAAAGAATGGGAAACAAACTGACATCTCTCTAGATAATTATTCTTGTAATTGCCTATCTCAAAAACAAACAACTCATGTTACAGCAAGAAAAGAATGAGGAAACAATACTTTCTGTGCTTTAATAGAACACTTAACGTTCTCAGATCTAAAAACTTCAAAAGTTCTGTTTAAAAGTTCTTGTAATGAGATTCTCCAGGGTCATCATGAGTTAGGTGGCTTATAAATATGATTTATAAAAAAGCACTCTTCTCAATTAGCAGTGGACATAAATGTATCAGTCAGGGTAATTTCAAATATTTTACATTTCTAAGGGCTCTTTAACAGAATACCACTGTTATCCAGGGCAGAAGTGGAGATAAATGTATGAAATAACTCCTTTCAGATCCCTATTCTGAACTGAAGTAGGGATTTGGAGAGAAAAGCAGAGAGGAGAACACGTCCTTTGGTGTGAGTCCAGTTACTAGCAGTAGAAGATTATCAGGATCATGCTGTGGGATCCCAGATTCTACTGCTAGTAATTGACAACAAATGAAGTATTTTACTCTCTGCTTTTCTCTCAAAATTCCTACTTTAATGCAGAATAGAGATCTGAAATGTGGCGGGGAATTAATTCAGCTTGCACACATTTATGTCCACTTCTGCCCTGGATAACAGCATTTTAGCGCTACTCTGTTGAAGAGCCCTTAGAAATGCAAAATTTTTGAAACTGCCTTGACTGATATATTTCTGTCCTAAGTGGAGGAGAGTGGGTTTGTTTTACAAATCATATTTATAAACCACCTAACTCGTGATGACCCTAGAGAGCTAATCCTAACCCAACCCTAACTCTAATTATACCTTTTGGGGGGGACTTTCTGGGAAAGGCATAGTCTATATAATTCCTCTTTTTCTCCAAAGTTATGAGTGAATTTAGATCTTGCCATCATTTCACAATGTTATCTAGCATCTCGGCAGGTGCGAGACAAGAGACCTATGAGTAATTGAAATGAGTAATCATTCAGCCATCGCTTTCCAAACTACACATTTTTTTATTGATTTATGCAACTTCTTTTATGATGACAGACTACAAACACAATAAAAGAAATATGAATTAACTGTGTGGTTTGGCTTACTCAGCACTTGGACCTGCAAGATTCTGTAAAGACAAAGGGAAAAAGCTGGAAAGTTTCAGTCAGAATCCATTTCTGAGATTAAGAATTAAGGATGTCTATTTATATTGCTGTCTGGCTTATTGTTCAATGTATGATGTATGTTTTCATAACAATATAGGTAGTCTTCAACATACGACCACAGCCGAACTAAACATTTCTCAGTCTTTCTAGATATTTCAATAAGTTAATTGTTCTGTAAATGCTGTTGGACTGGTGTGAACATTTGTTAACATGTGGCAACATGACCTTAAGGTACCAAGTGTAAAATAAAGGGCAGTTCAACAGCATGAATCATGAATTCAGCTTTAGTATGTGAACAAATGCATAGGTGATCTGGTAAGGGATATTACTGTAATTTATTACCCTCAAGGGCAAGGCATTGATTTAGGCAATTGAAAATGCCCTTGTATGCAATGTATGAAGGATTTTATAAAAAATACCTAAATATTCATCATAGCTAAAAAGAAACAATGGTAAATGTGTTAGCATTTATCATACCTAACAAGCATGCAAACTTTTGAGATTTCTTTTAATAATTTTAATGTAAAAATTCCATTCCAAGACTGTACTACAGTACAACGTGTTTCCATGTATTCCATTTTTACTTCTACTTGTGTGTCTGTGTGTGGGTGAGGATTAGGGAGAGGCAGAGAGAGAGAAACTGAAACACACTCCATATCATAGAATGTAAGTTCTTTTAGGTCAACAGATTTTATAGATGTGATGGAAAAATATTTGAAAACACATAGATCATACACAGGGGTATCCATAGGTTTGGTCCAAAAAAATCAAAATAGTGGCCATAATAATGCAATTGAAATTCCATCTGTTTTTTATCTTCATTGTAGGTATTTTGCTCAGATAACATAAAATGAGAATAGTAGTAGAGGACAGTAATACTTTGGTCCTGCCTTCTTTTGAAGGTATTTTTTTGGCTCCAGTCTACTCTATGGTTCTGGCCCTTGTAGAAGTCTCACATCACGTGTGAAGCAAAATTAGATTTCTCCTTTTGTGTGAGGAGAGCCAACAAATTCAGGGCAATAAAATTTCATTGAATTGTAATCACTAGTTATCAAGGGCCTTTCACTACTACATAGAGAACAGTTCCCATATGGTCATAATTTACTTACTGCTTGATTTCTAGGTTTGGGTTTTTTGAATCAAATACTTAACCATTGACAGAAAGAACAGGGAATTTATTGTGGCCTGGCACATTTTCAGGTCCAACCCCCCCCCCCCTAAGAAAAGCTATCCTGCTTTTTTCCCATGCAGCTGATCTGCAGCTTCTTTAATAACCTGGTTATTAAAAGTGGAGGCAGACGGATAAAATACAAAATGAAAAAGGGATTAAGAAAAAAAAAACACCCTCTGATTCATTAAATATTCACTTTCCTTAAAATTGTTTATTGGATTATTCAGCATGCAAAGAAGGAAGTGGCTGAGATTGCTTCCTAACAATACATTCACGCCTGAGGGAGAAATGTGTAATGGAACACTATTACAATATGCTTATTTACCACAGCTAGATATGCTTCTGAAATGCTTCTGAAGCCTATTTTCAAACAAGATAGATGATGAAGGAATCATTTACACTCAATTTTGTAACAAGGGAGAGAAAAAAGTGTGCAGTGTGTGTGTGGCTCCTGAAATTCTTTCCAATCCCTTTACCACTGCATTTTTTTCCAAACCAACTAATGTACAGCACGGCTGCGGTTATAACTGAATATCTTGGGTGAAAAATCAACAAACCAGAAAGAAAAGACCACCACCAAATTGGTAGATCAGGCTAGAAAATAAGATCAGCATGCTAAGAACAGATTTAAGCAAGCTAGAACAGATGAAAGAAAAGAAGGTGAAGAACAAAAAGACCAATGCCTGATCAAGAAATAACAGAATAATAGAGTCAGAAGGGTCTTCTAGTCCAATCCTCTGCTCAAGTGGGAAACCCTCTACCACTTCAGACAAATAATTGTCCAATCTCTTCTTTAAAAAGCCACCAGTGTTGGAGCACCCTCAACTTCTGGAGGCAAGTTGTTCCACTGATTAATTGTTCTCACTGTCAGGAAATTTCTCCTTAGTTCTAAGTTGGGTCTCTCCTTGACTTGACTTGCTTCTTGTTTTGCCTTCAGGTGCTTCGGAGAATAGCTTGACTCCCTCTTCTCTGTGGCAGCCTCTTAGATATTGGAACATTGCTATCATATCACTCCTAGTCCTTCTTTTCATTAAACTAGATAACCCTAATTCCTGTAACTGTTCTTCATAAGTTTTAGTCCTCTCATCATCTTTGTAGCTCTTCTCGGTACTCTTTCTAGAGTCTCAACAGCTTCAACAACTTTATCGTGGCGACTAAAACTGGATGCAATATTCCAAGTGTGGCCTTATCAAGGTATTATAAAATAGTACTAATACTTTCATTTAGAAACAATATATCACCAGGAAACAAGGAAGATTAAAGAAGTACTGGAAATTATAAAGCAGAGGAGTAAATAACAGATACAGACAAGTAGATCAGCAGATACAAAGATCAAATTGCACACTATTGGCAGAATCTCCACTTTCAAGCGAATCTGAATAATTTCGACCAATCCATTAATAAAGAGACAGCAGTGAATCAGTCAACATCTGACAAAGAAGAAACAGGGCAGTTTTGGGCCCAGCTATGAGACAACCCAAAGAAATATAATAAGAATGCAGCTTAGATGAAGAAGGTGGATAACAATTAAAATGAAGCTAAACTGAAAGAACTTGTAGTAACAGCAGAAACGGTGGAGAAAATGGCAAGGAAGATCAAGAATTGGCCAGCACCAGGGGAAGGTGAACTGCATGGTTTTTAATTGAAGCATCTGATTGAACCAAGATGATTAGTCCAGGAGACTGAGGCTAAAACATATGAAGAACGGTTACAGGAACTGGGCATGGCTAGTTTAGTGAAGAGAAGGACCAGGGGAGACATGATAGCAGTGTTCCAATATTTGAGGGGCTGCCACAGAGAGGATGGGGTCAAGCTATTTTTCAAAGCACCTGAAGGCCAGACAAGGAATGATGGATGGAAACTGATTGAGGAAAGATTCAATCTGGAAATAAGGAGAAATTTTCTGACAGTGAGAACAATCAACCAATGATTGCCTTCAGAAGTTATGGGTGCTTCATCACTGGAGGCTTTCAAGAAGAGACTGGACAGCCGTCTGTCAGAAATGGTGTAGGGTCTGCTTGGGTGGAGGGTTGGACTAGATGAGCTACGAGGTCCCTTCCAACTCTTAATCTGTATCTGCAGGCAGAAATCCATTGAAGATCCACACCCACTCGTTGCTGAACAGTATAACCACATACTTCAAGGAGGTAAAACTGAAGATCAGTTAATATTGGCAAAACCTACCTAACAATGAAAGATCCAACAAAAGGGCATCAGGGAGCTGAAGATCAATTGTCTGCTTACCAATGACACTCACATTGTTAACCGATATGGTAGCTGATGTGGTCCAACAGCATCTATTTGAAAACAAACTGCTTCCACTTGACAAGAAGGGACGCTGCCCAAATTGTGGACGAACAAAAGGTCAGTTCCTAACCGGCAAGATGATTTGAGAAAATTGCAAGAGAAAAAAGACGGATTTGAATGTAGTGTGGATTGAAGGCATTTGACTCCCTGCCACAGGATTGGATAATCAAGCGCCTAAAAACAACAGGTGTCAGTAAAAACATCAGAACTTTTGTGCAAAGATCAATGGCACAATGGAAGATATAAGTAGTTGCTGGTCAGTGGTGATAGATTGGAAAAGGTAAATGTCATCTTTCAAGTAGACTCTCACCACTGCTGTTTGTCATTGCATTGATTCCTCTGTCAACAATCCTGAATAACTCAGGCCATGGCTATCAAACAACAAGGCTATCCCACCTCTTTCAGATGAATGATCTGAACCTGTATGGAAAAACATCATCTGAAATGATGTCTCACTGCTCAACACTGTTCACATACACAGCCAAGATACTGCAATGGAATTTGGACTGGATAAACATGCCATCCTCACCCTCAGCAGGGGAAAAATAGTGAAAACCGATGGAATCAAGACATCTTATGGAAATAACATCAGGAATCTGGATGAAGACAATCATTACAAATACCTGGGTATTCTTTAAGCTATCAGCATCAAGCACATTAAGTCAAGAAGAAGGTAGAAGTAAATACATCAAGAGAGTGGAGAAGAAGAAGACTTTAAGAAGTCCACTACAGTGGAAGAATTGCAATCAAGTCGATTTACACCTGGGGAATTCCAGTCATTAGATACATAGCTGGAATAATCATTGAATTCAAACTGAATTAAAAGCCCTGAATAGGAAGACCAGAAAAATAACGACAATGAATCATGCCCTTCATCCACGCAGCAATGTTGACAGACTCTACTTACCAAGAAAATAGGTGGGCATGGAATGTACATTGGGAGAATATTTGAAGGATAGTGAAGAAAATGCACTGAAGCTAGTATACCACGAAGGCTGACTGACTACTAGAGAGATCAGACTGGCTACAAGAAAGACCAAATGAAGAAAAGAAAAGACCTGGTAAGGCAAAGTACCACAGAGCCAGTACATTAAAATAAATAAATAAATAAATAGTAGGCAAAGCCAATAACAACAAGCCCTGGCAATGGTTAAGGAAAGTTGAAGAAAAAGGCAAGTAGCCAATTATGGCTGCACAAGACTAATCCTTAAGCATACGAAGCCAGAATTGATAAGACAACAACAGAGAGCAAGTGCCCCCCCTGATCCCCCTCAAAGAAACTGAAGAAACAGTGGACCACCTACTTAGCTGCTGCAAGAAGATCACACAGACTGATTCCAAACAACAACATGAGAAAGTAGCAACAATGGTTCATTGGACTATCTGCAAGAAATGCTTTTTTTTCCTGGAAGCAAGAACTTCTGGGACCACAAAATAGACAGAGCAAATAGAGAATGAAGAAGCTAAAGTGCTCTGGGACTTTAGAACACAAAGAGAGAAGCACCTGCCGCATAACATCCTAGATCCGTGATGGCGAACCTATGGCACGCGTGCCAGAGGTGGCGTGCAGAGCCCTCTCTCTGGGCACGCGAGCTGTCGCCCCAGCTCAGCTCTGCCGCCAGCCAGCTGGTCTTCGAGTCTCTGCCGTGCATGCGTGGGGGGTCTGTTTGTAGATTTCTGCCTTCTTCTCATCTGGCATTTTTCTACCTGGGTGTATGGATTGGGGAGCACAGGGTGGGCAGAGAAATGTTTCTTCCTGGACCATATGACTAGAAGGCAGATGTAATGGCATGTAGGAATGACCTTGGGAGACAGGGGGAAGAGCCACAGCCTAGAGAACAGTCTGATAAGCAAAATTTGAGTCCGAAAGAGGGGTAGAGAAAGCGTCTCAGAAGGGAACCTCCCTAGTTTTAGGGACAGCAAAAAGGAGAAATGAGAGGGGTATTTTCAGACTTGCAAGATTCTGTTAATTTTAATCTTTGGGCTTAGATACAGTCAGTACTCCTAAATGCATTTCTTGTCTGACTTCCTCACAAGGCTGACAATAGAAAGAAGAGGTCTTGGAATGAAATTCTGGGCCCCTATTCAACCTCTTGAAGAGGGGTAATTAATTCTTCCCTCCATCTCTTTCTTTCTCTTTTTCTCTTCCTTTAAGTCTGGTGTGTACTTTAAGGAGAAAGCTGTAATTTTTAAAAAAAGTTTTATATATGGACAGTGGTGTCTCCAGGACAGTGGAAGTCAAAACAGGCAAGATGGCAGTCATGGAATTGTGAGGCCCAGCCCCTTTGTTCATGTGTGTCATATTGAAGCCTGTTTTATGTACTGTAACTTCTTATTGCTCTTGTGGTGTCTGCACTATGCACTTAATAAATAAATAGCCTGAAGCAAAAAGTTATCTTCGCTAACCAATCCATAATTCTTCCCTACAATTCAACACAACTCTGAACCCAAGGAAGAACTGCAATATTCATTCAGCCATTAACTTAGAGAGTCTGACATCTATAACTCTACTCCCGGCAACTATAATTAGTACATATAGTGCAGCTACCAGTGAAGGAAACTACTGGAGCATTTACATGCTGAAAATTAAGTACTCACTTGGATGTTTGCCAAAGTGTTATCCTTAGGCCATTTAAAGAGCCAGCCGCTAAGAGAAGCAGGCTCACCCTGAAAACATGAGGCTCCCGTTTCTGCAGCATTTGGTTTGCTTTCATGGTCTCTACTCCATTAATCCAGGATTTGGTTTCAGAAGAGAATGATGGATGAAGAACTGTTGCTAGTCTATGAGTCAGGTGAGATAAAGTATCTCAAAACAATCCAAAACCCCATCATGAGTTCTGAAGCAAATCTCGCTTGAATCTCTAAGTGGGAAATGTAAAGGAATGTAGAGACGACCTTGGAGAAGGAATGGGCCATGAAGGGAGCAGAAACAAAAATTCATTCCTGTGTAAGTCCCTGCCTTGATTTTGTGTGTTATAAAATGGGGCCAGGAGGAACTTTCAGTGTTCAAGATTGAGGTCAACCTTTTAGGGCGGGTCAGGTCAAGAAACAGACACTAAGAGGATTCCAGAAATAATATTTTTTCACTGCAGGATATAACAACAGAATCTTGAGACCCAATCAAAGTCTCTCCGCCCCATCACAAAATCAAGGTGTGGTTATTGTGAGTTTCTTTCTCATACTTTCTACTTTCTCGGGACTGTTGCCTATTGTCCTCCCACTGCAGCTCATCGCATTGTTTTCTCAAGCTCACCCCAATATGATTGGTTAATCAGCAAATCATGATTCAACAAATCACAGTTCAGTGTATGAACTCGGCCTCATGAAGATAAAGCCTTTAACTTCCTGTACCTCAGCTATGGAAAATGGAAACTAAAGTGTGGAAACTCAAGGGCAACATTCTGTTAACGGGTAAAATAATCTGGTCAAGCTCCCAATATTTCTTCCACACTTGACCAATCCAGAGGCTTCCTAAGAAAAACCTCCAAGTCATTCAGCAACTGCTTTCTGTCTTCCTTCCAATAAACTGGTGGCAAGATTTAATTGATCAATTTTTGGAGATAGCCATCGGGATTTAGAAAGGGGAGCATCAACCCTGGGATCTTGCACAGCAAAGTAGAGGGCATATGTTTTATGTAGCTGAAGTATCTATGCTACAGAGTTATTTCTAAACACTGTAAAATAATTATAATAAAAAACAAGAAATAAATGTACATCCTCCACTTCAGCACAGACATATGGTGTTCTTCTTCATAACAACTCTTCCCGCAATTTTTTTTTTTTGATATTTTAAAAGTGTTATCTAATCCACCTGGAATGTAATGTTTTCTCCTTTTTATCATGAGGATCGGTGTGCGGATGTTTTTAACCACTTCAATGTCTGACCTCTCAAGCACACTGGAGTTATCTGTAACCATAAAAAACATTACATAGAATGTGCACTCCGTCTGTAGAAAGTCAAAATGTTGCCCCTTTCCTGGGTTTTACGATGGAGACCGATTTCTCTAAAGGTTTGGGAAGCAGCATTTTATAAGGAATGAATTATATGCATTATCGTAATTTTGTTAATATTGATAAACAGTAACCATAATTTTCCAAGGAGTGGAAAGAGAAAAGGAGAGAGGGGAAAAATGGAGAGGCCAAAAAGAGACAATACACGTACAAGGATTCTAGATAGTTCTTCTGTTATTGGTATCTCTCCTTCCTCTTTACTTTCAAATTGGGAGGAGGAACAGGAGGGTTAAGCAAAGCAAGTATGTTAAAACTACTAAAAAGTAGACACACGTCAGGCCCAAGCCCAGAGATAAAACAGCAAGATATAAATGAGTTAAATCCTTCATTTGCTTTCACTTAATGGACAGAATCTTGCCAAACTAAACCTATAACCTGGTGGCGCTGTGGTTAGAATGCAGCATTGCAGGCCCACAGCCTGGAGTTCAAACCTGGCAGAACTCGGGGTTGACTCAGCCTTCCATCCTTCCAAGGTCGGTAAAATAAGGATCCAGATTGTTGGGGGCAATATGCAAATAACACTTCTACATCGTATAGTGCCCAGAGAGTGTTGTAAAGCGTTAAATGCTAATGCTAAAATGCTATAACCTTCTAACCTACTTGATGATATATACCCTGAGGGATTCTAGGGTGTAGCTACCCTGAACCTCTTTCCCCTTCTCGCCTCCAGCTTGCGACTGCTCAGTCTCTTAATCTGGACCTCTCTCTTGGAAAGCTCTCTGTTGCCAAATTCTCCCCCACTGCTCCTGCAGGCGTACATTTCATCACATTACACCTATTTTATGGGGGAGGAGCTGGTGTCCTAAAACCAAAAGGACAAAAAATGGCACCTCTGAAAATTGGTGGTTTTAGTGAATTTCAACTGTGCAAGTTCAAAATGGGGCAGGGGACAATACGTGATTGCCTAACTCTACCTTATAACGAGGCCATTTCTTTGGCTTTGGCATTCAACTTCAATACCTCATAACTTTTTGTAACTGGTAAACTAATGGGATTTGTACTCCAAGGAAAAGTAGGCCCATAATAATATAAAAAATAGTATTAGACCACGTATGGCAAGAGAGAACAGAAAAGCACTTACTGAAACTTTATAGGCTGCACACAAGACAAATAAACTCCTTTCTCCAACCTGCATCTTTCAGATGTACTGTACAAAAGCTCCCAAGATTGCTGGTCAGCAGATTGCAAATTCTAGAGCCAAACAGATCTTGAGGACACCAGGAGATAACACTGGTCTTGACATGCCAACACCTTGTTTGTAGGTATATGAGTCTTTTCCCATTGCGTCCTTGCCCGGATATATAAGTGTCTGGATAGCTATCATCTGAAAGAACAAGCTACTGAACCAGGAGATCATGATCATCTAATTTCTCATCAGATGTTAACAATCATCATCACTCTAACATCTCCATCCTTTCCTTTGAAGGCATAACTTTCTTAGTGATTGAGAATTTCAAAAGAGGCCTTTGCTGCAGACAAGCATTTTTTTTTTTTGTTCTCATCAGGCTAAAGTTGTGGTCAAACTATATTATCTGAAGTTTTAGAGAGCAATGGTCAAGCCAGAAAGACAAGCCTAGGCAAGACAGTGGGAAGGAAAATTCACCAGTGAAGGAAAATGCCCACTTTGGGGATTGCAGGTAACTTACAACAATTCATTTACTGAGCGTTCGAAGTTACCACGGCACTGAATAAAGTGACTTACGACCATTTTTCACACTTACAACCATTGCAGCATCCCCATGGTCCCTTGATCAAAATTCAGACCCTTAGAACCTGACTCATACTTTTAGTGTCCTGGGGTCCTGTGACCATCTTTTGTGACCTTCTGTCAAGCAAAGTCAATGGGGAAGCCAGATTCACTTAACAACGGTTTTACTAACTTAACAACTGCAAGAGTTGTTAAAAGAGATTTATTTAACAATTGTAGCAAGAAGAGATCATAAAATCGGGCAAAATTCATTTAACAACTGTCTTGCTTAGCAACAAAAATTTGGGGCTCAGTTGTGGTTGTAAGGCGAGGGCTGCCAGTATTATTGTACAGCTGCATAAAGTTCATTTATTTATGTTGATTGAGTAATGCTCTTTTTCCCTACTGTGACAAGGCATCAGTTTGGAGCCAGTAGATATAGAAAAGTAATTCATCTGGTTTAAATTAGGCAACAGAGTGGACTATAAAAACACAGCATCAATGTAAACGTTAGAGCCAAATATTTGATTTGGAACAAAGACCAGTTTGGCAGGTAAATTATAAAAGGATGGTTTCTAGGAGTCAGCCCAACATTTCCAAAGTGTCAAAATAACCTGTTCTCTCCCATGGAGATATTTTTCTCAGTCTGTGTCAAAGCACGTTGTCATATATAAACTTCTTTGGTACTGTATTTATGTTAGAGACAAAGCTTAGATTCTATGTTTTCTCTCTCATTCTATCACTCCCCGATCAGAAGTCTGCTCTGAGGAAGTCTGCACATGCTCCAATCAGTATACATGATATTCAAATGCCTTATGTGCGTAATGACCAGATGTCATTGTTGTCCCCAATTCGGGTCTGAGCCTGGTGCCGAAGCCAATGAAGAACACCAGACCCGAGGTGCAGGTTTTGTTTCCTTTTATTGAAGCGTTTCAGCAAAAAGGGTCCCAGCCAGCCAAATGTCAGGACCCAGAACAAAGGTTTAAGGGAGCTTTATACAATTTCACTAAAGCAGAAGGCAGGACAAGGCGGGATATACGGTATAAGAAATATCATCTAACAAACATTTAGTAATAATCTAACAATTTGTTCTATTGGTCTCTAACCACCCCTATTCCTATGCCTTGGCTAATGAGTGCTCCAGAAGTTATCTAATGCACTTTCCATTTGCTCCAGGCCATCCCTATTCCTAACTTCTAGCTGAGGTATGCAGGATGACTAACTCTTTGTTATCTGTCCTCTGACCGCCTAGAATGATTACAAGTGTTACACTTGCATATTATCTGTGAATAAACACTTTGTTCTTGCCAGACAGACTCCACATATACAAGCTTCCTGTTTTTTTTCCAAGTGTATGCCATAGCCTTGCTTCGTTTTAATAAACACCCCAAAATATTTATTTATTTATTTTTATTTATTTATTTATTTTGTCAAAAACATATATAGTTATATAAAAGTGGAGAACATAGAACATG
>JANHJO010004346.1:6813-21383 GCA_032468235.1 Pseudoxyrhopus heterurus
AGCAAAGCTGGCTGGGGAATTCTGGGAGTTGAAGTCCTCCAGGCTTAAAAGTTGCCAAGGTTGGAGACCCCTGGCCTAGAAACACCAGTAATGTCCGAGATATGAGGTTTCTTGGGGGGAAACTGGAGCCATAGCTAGGTGTTGTTTCCCCCTCCCATCAGAGCTTAATTTTTCCAATTAAAATTTGCTTTGCGATCAGGAAAATAGCAAAAACTTAACTTAGTGCAGGGTTTTAGTCCAGTTCTGGTGCATGACGGGACAGGTGCCCTTAGACCCTTGGCAGAGTCCTCTCTTGTAGAAAGAATGCTTCCGCTGAGGTTTGGCTCCCGTGAGACACTCTGCCAGTTGCTTGTCACACTCGCACGCTGTTCTGCCACAGATGCTTTTGGACCGGCACTCTGTCTCTGATGTTTTACACAGCAGTTTGTAGCGCTGCCATTTTACTCTGTTGTGACATTTCAGAGAGAGCCTGGTGTGGCGATAACAGCAGTCGTGCAAGAAACAGCAGCGATCCACTGAGTCCAGAGGCTTTCCAAAGCCTCCTGTTCCACAGTGGCAGCCGTAGAGGTTGAGTGCTAGCAGTGGGATTCGCAGACGATCCCCATAACACAACAAAGTCGAAATCATATCCAGGACGCTGCGCTTTTCTCTTTTGCTGCCCATGCTTGGTTTAGTTTCTTGCAGGAATAAAAGTCCCACTGTAAGCCATAGGGCAGAATTCATTGCAGAAGCCAGTTTCAAATTTGTTTGTCCCACTGGGGTATCTTTGCAAGTGAGCTGGTTTTCAAAATTCCAATTGCTTTTCTAGTTTTATATGAACGTCATATTTAAGTCTGTCTTATTTTTATTGGTCTTGTCAAAGACACTCCCAGACAAACTCTCAGTAATTTCAGACTTCTTTATTTAGTAACATTGGTGGTTGTTTCTGGCATGTTATTCCTTATACTTATTTCCTTCTTGGCTGAAAACCAGTTTTGTAAAAACAACAGTCTCCCTGTACAATGTGCTTTCAGAACAAGAACTTCTAATTGAAAGTACAAGCTATAAAAGAGTATTTGCATTTTCAGGATATGAATACATGAATCCTTGCAATTTAACCTTAAACCTTTGAACCTTACATTTGTAAAGAGCAATGAGATAGTTAATTGTGTAACTGTCCAACAAGGGCCACTCAGAGCCAGGGGAACATCTGGCTGTTTTTGTATGGAAAACATCCTCTGTATGAGGAGTACACGTCTACTGTGAGAAATCAGAAAACTTGATATTTGCTAGCCAATAATACTTTTTGCTAAACTGCAGATCTCCTAAATAATTTACTTGAATTGGAATGTGCATTTGCCATGCTCCTAGCAAATCAATCAGTGAATCACCAAAGCAGTTTCATCTTAAGAATTAATCCCCTTATTGTTGTACAACTTAACTATCCTAGTCAGCATAATTTGAGGTAGTGGGATATGTTCCTGCTTTAAGTAATTAAATCTTAATAGTAAAATACTGCTAAAGAGTGATAAGTGGTTAGATTTTGTTTAAGAAAGATAAAGATTGCTTTTTTGGGGGGAGACATATATTTGCACTATAGTTTTAAATTTGTTAGATAATAAAAAACAATTTCATTATCCAATATACTGAATTGCAAGTTACCTCAGTACTGGTCATATATTTCAAAAATCACAACCAACTAATAGAAATTGTGCTTTTGGTATTGATACTTCTAGCACTGGTATAAGAAGGAACTTCTTGTTAATGAAATAATTGTGTTAACGCTATGAAATGCATGTTGACTGTTTCTTTGAGAGGATGTTCAATTTGTAGGCTATAAAGTTCATTGTGGATTGTCTCTTTATTTCAAAGGTGGGATATGAACCCCTCCCCCCAACTCTGGGAAGAAATATTTTCGGTCGGCAAGTCTATCAACTGCCTGGTCTCTTTGCCTATGGTGAGTATATAATGTATGTATTTTGCCAATAAACAGCCTAAAACACAGTAGGATTGCTGTAATTACTGACTTGCATGTGAGAAATGCATGCCTTTGAACTAGACTTTTATCAGATATGTTATAATAGATTTTGCAAAAGACAACTTTTGAAGAAACGAATAGTTATATACCGGTAACTGAATTTGGTGCATATCTAAACTGGATATTTAAAAAGAATGTCAAAACTGTGTCTATATTCCCTTTGTAATTCCAGCTAGTAAGCAGTGTTTTGTTAGTAAATATTTTGTCAACATTTCTTCCTGTGCTTATAATCTTTTCAAGCACCATATTTTAAATTCGATTTAGAAATACATATGCACATTATAGCAATGCCATATTTTCCCCCAGTGTGCAGCTTATACAGTAACTTTTTAAAAATACATGTTTAATGTGGGGATTGAGAACTGTAGCTTTCTAGTCTTTGGCTATTTTGATATTAAACCCTCACTTGGTTGCCTGTTCCTGATTCGATTTTTCTTCATGCATTTCTCTAATGATAGGCACTGAATTTCCATCAGGTTCCCAGTTTGTTGTTTCTTTGTATGTTTATTCAAAGCAGCCAGTTATTTTTAACTTTAGCTCATCATTCTTGTTACTGTTGAGCAGGGAGGACAAGATAATGAGGCTCCAGATGTTTGGGTATTACAATTCTTGTTACTCCTTAATGCTGGTCAGAGTAATAAGAGTTGAGAATTGATAAAGAGAGCTACAGACTGCTCATCCTTGCTATATAGTGGATAATGGAGTCTGGTAAGGACTATTACATTATATGATTGTGTTGCCTGCAGATGTTATGTGCAACCAGTGCATAATTGAATGACATGGATGTAGTTAATATCAACTTAATATTTAATATTTCTAACCTGGCATTAAACAGAATTAAACTAGAATTTTCTAGGATGAGATAGATTCAGATATGTGACACTTGGGGGAGGTGAATAATGGGACGGATGCTTACCTCTGTTTCTGTTTTCAGCAAAACACATTATGAAGATTGATGGGAGGGCTGGACTCTTCAAAGGTTTGGCTCCTAGACTCTGGTCAGGAGCCATTGGTACTGTAGTACACAGTAAAGTTTTACAGGTACTTAATAATTTGGTTGTAAATTATTTTAATATACAAAATATTTCAGATTTCAAATACTTTATAATGTAGGCTATTTTTGCTTGATTTTTGTAAATAACCTCTTAACAACTTTCTTATAAGTTTCTTTTTCAGCCTAGTCCAGTTTATTGTTTATTCCATATCCTCTGTCCTCTACCTGTGATTTGCATTCATTCTGCAAGCACAAATTACAAGTCACAGCTAAAGCCTGGAGCACTGCACTAGTTTGATGTTCAGTTCTTTGATCATCAAAGCTTTTTATTCCTAGATTGTACAAATTTTATTTGATTTTAACATAAGATGTTTAAACATTTCTGTGATCTACCAAGATTGCTGCTGCAGTTATTTTGTTAGGCCAACTTATAATGGTGGTGCTAGGTTACATATTGGAACAAATATGCAGCACACAATCTACTTATCCTATAGGTAGTTCTCCTTAATGACCATTCGTTCAGTGATCGTTAGACGTTCCAGCAGTGCTGATCAAATGGTACTTATGCCTAGTCTCTGAAGCTACAGCCATTGCAGTGCTCCTGGGGTCATGTGACCAAAAATATAGGTATTTGGTGACACACTTGCACTTAAGACCTTAGAGGTGCTTTAACAGCTCCCCTTTTCCTCAGACACTGAACTGTTCTGTCAGATTTACATTTTGACGGAATTTGTGTGTTTGCATTCTTCATTGAGTAAGCGATGTGTTGAATTTATAATTCTTGTTTATGGTGCCTTTAGTGCTTTAGTGATACGTATATAGAATGTATAGGCCAATGTAATCTACTTTGCAGAGGTTATCACTAAGTAAAGAACCTCAGGAGGAGAGTGGGAAAGAATGTAAGTGCAATTACGTACATTTAATGATGGTAATGAAAGATTGAAGATAATTTATGAGCTTATATCTGTATATTTTCTTTCTATCTAGCAATGCCAGAATGCTGACCAAAGTGAGGTATGTCATGAAGTCCGTTCATAAATAACTTCCCAATAAAACTCCTTTTTGAAATTAAAGTTCGTGAAGCATGTCTGTGTTCTATACTGCAGTCTATGGAAGTGGAAGGCTCTGCAGAATTTGTAAATAAAATTGATATTATATTTGGGATTGAGGATCCCATAGCAGGTGGTTTTTGAGAGTGGCTTTTTTCTCCCTTTTCTCTTTAGGAATTAGGGAATACTCACAAAGAACCTGGATCCTCTTTCGATCAAGTTATCAAGGAGGTAAGATATGGGATTCATTTATCAGGGGGTTGGCTGGCTGTGGATCGTGTAGAAGAACATTCCTCACCTAACACCTGCCAAATGTGTTGGCTGGTGGATAATTGGAATGGTAGTCTGTTGTTTCTGAAACCAGGAGATATGAGGCAACAGCCTGTTTGCCTACATTATAGATTGTATCATAATGAAGTTGAAAAGCATGAATATCTTGTTAGCATAGGAAAGTATAGAAGTGAGCTGTTTCTTTGCTGTCATGATATTCTGGCTCCAGGCAGAGCTGTATAGAAGTTATATAAAAACTAGAAGCAAGCAAACAGACACCATGGAGATGAGATCTGCGTACCCTGTCAACCACCTCCCGTGGTGAGTGCCTCCTCGAAGCCCTGGCTAACCATCAAAACTAAGTTTTGATACCTTTCTGGGAAGGTCAGAAGGGTGGGAGCAGTTCTCATCTTCAGTAGTAGAGTGTTTCTCAGGGCGGGGATCCATAGTGGAAAAGGCTCTTCTTCTTGACCCTGCTCACTGAATTCCTTAGATGAGACCTATTGGGATATATTTGGGGTACACATCATATTGGGATGTGTCTAAAGGTGATAGCAGGGCAATGACTTTTTTCTTAAGTAGCAATTGCACTTGGACTTACATACCGCTTCACAGTGTTTTACAGCCCTCTCTAAGCAGTTTACAGAGTCAGCATATTGCCCCCAATAATCTGGGTTCTCATTTTACCCACCTCAGAAGGATGAAAGGCTGAGTCAACCTTGAGCCTGGTGAGATTTGAATTGCAGGCAGCCAGCAGTCAGCAGAAATAGGCTGCAGTTCTGCTTTCTAACCACTGAAAATGTGGTTGAAATAGGCTGATCTATAGAGCAGTGATAACTAATGAAAATGTTTAATCTGACTACTTCAAATTATATGATAAGCAGCAGTTATTTAATCCTTTACTGGAATCTGTCGATGGGACATCTTGCCCTCTCTTTGGCTAACCTTTCTTACATGTCTCCAACTGTTTTTCATCTTAGACCTCTCAAGAGATGATTGCACGTTCTGCTGCTACGCTAGTCACCCACCCATTTCACGGTATGTATAGATTCATCTTTCAGTTCAGTTTCAGCCATGCTATTGTAACTCTTAGATACAGAAGAAACTCTCTCCCTCTACCATCAGTTTTTTTGGCTGTGCATTAAGGCAGGAGATGGCTGTGTCCTAATCCTTCTCTGCTATGTTCTTACCACTTCACTGCCTTTAAGTTGCAAATAGTTGGTAGTGATTGATAATGAACTATTTGGAAACATTTCCACCCTACCTTCCTTCATGGGCCTTAACTAGCTAACAAGATGAAGTGTTAAAAACCACCATATAATCAAATACACTGGGACCAGCAGCAAGTTAAATGACTGTGAATACACAGATGTAACCATAACAATCAAATCAATAACGATCAAATCAAGACTCTGGCCATGCTTGAGGACATCCTTTGAAGAGAGGCAATGAGAGGAACCCATCTGGCGAGGATGTGCAGCTGATGGAAAGGCCCTCTTCTCCTGAGCCTCAGTGAAATGGGTTTCCAGAGTGTTGCAATATGCAAGAGGGTCTTTGATGATAACTTCAAAAGGTGGGAAAGTCGTATTGGGAAGGGTAATTCGATTGAGCAGAGTAGTCCTAATCTCAAGTTTCTTCCCACAGAAAGAGACCTCTTCTCATAGCACTTTGAACTGAGCCAGAGTAGCTGATTCAGTAAGAGTTTTGTGTCCTCCCACATGCAGCACCTCCAAACACCTTGGCCACAGGATTTTATCCAGTCTGATTTCCTAATAATTGTGAAATGCCACTTCAGTAAACCAGATACAATTTAATTCCGAAAGGTATCATTGTGGCCAGATGGGCCATCTGCAGGAATGGCTGTAATTGACATTCCAGCCTCAGCTGAGCAAAAACAATCTTGGCCATAATCAAACTTGATTATATCAGATCCAAAAGAATCCTAGATGCTAAACCTGACATTTTCATAAGGAGCTCTATTTCAATTCACATGTTGCACTCACTTACCAGATTGGTTGTACCATTCAGGGGCATAGCCATTTTGCCTGGATTCATCTTGAGTTAACAATCTTGGGATTATATGCTCCTGTATAAGTGTAAGTGGGTAGAGGAATACAGGTAAGGTCTTCCTTAACAATAGTTTTGCCTTTTGACTCTTCTTATTCTTTAGTGATCACCTTGAGGTGTATGGTGCAGTTCATTGGCAGAGAGACCAAATACAGGTACACACATATTTGCAGTGAGGTTGGCTTCATTGGGGCTTTAACCCACACAAGGGAAGGAACTGAGGGCTGGGAGATAATGTATGATGTCAGAAGTGTTCTGTTGTTGAGATTAGTAATGGTGTCTGTGGGAGAGGAAATCACATATTATTTGTAGAATCTTGATGGATTGTTTTTCCCCTTCAATTTTCAGCGGAGTGTTTAGCTCTTTCGTCACCATATACCGGGAAGAGGGCATCTTGGGATTTTTTGCGTGAGTACTTTTTAGAGTGTGTTTTTACCATTTTTTTCATGCCATGACAGCACAAGGGATCAGATGGATTTTACATAGGATTTTCTCAGAATGAGCATAGCATGCCACTGCATATTGTATTAGTTACTGGAGAAAGGCTATTATTTCCTTGCTTTCAGAAGGCATCTGATTGGATAGTGTGGGAGACAGGATGCTGGATTAGGTGAGGCAGAATTCTTAAGCAATGCACTATCTGCCAAAGTGAGTGGCAGAAATGGTAATTTTTTCTTGGTGTTGCTTAGCCTAGTCTTGCACATGGTTGACCAGTTTCCTGCCATGTGAGTAGTTAGTGGTAACTATGTTGTCATGTCAGTGTTGAAGTTATCCAGCCTTATTACTAGTCAGCTTCTTTTCATTTCAGGGGCCTGATTCCCCGCCTGCTTGGAGACATCCTATCCTTGTGGCTTTGTAATATGCTGGCCTACCTCATCAATACCTATGTACTGGAGAATGGGGTAAGTGTTCAGCTTGTAGAGTGCTATGTCCATAGTTAGGAAACAGCAGTGACTGCTGAGGCTCCATTTGGTTGCAATTTTCTGGTATTGGCCTTGAAGGTGCCTATTCTCATTGTGCTGCAGCATCCTCAAAAGGCATGCATGAAATGAAAAATGTAGTTTGTTTCATACATGGAACAAACACTTTCTGTTTCTGTCAAGTTATTCTGAGTGGTTCATGGCTCAACAGAACTGAAACCTGATACTCCAAGGTTTGTTCTGGGCTCTAGCAAAAATAATTTTGAGGTAATCTTTGTAGGGCAAGAAGGCAAAACTGATAGACCTCACCTTTCTTTCCCCTCTTTCTCATATGGTTCACTTGTCTACCCCTGAAGCTTCCCAACAGCTTCCATACCTCTATTTAGCTGCTGCTATGTCACTGCTGATATCCAGATGCCTAATACCCCACATGGAGCACAGTTGCCGTGGGGTGATTTCCAAACCAAACACACAATTCTCAATTCTGTATCAGGATGAAAAACGTGGATTATGGTACAGGCACAGATCACCCACATTAAGTATTGGTTTCAGGCATAGGATGGTCTGTGCAAAGAATGCTTTACGCACCCTAGCTCACGAGTATTAGCCAAGTTAAATATTTTTTCTGTTCTGAACTTATACATGTGGCTGTTCGCAAGTTATATATATACCAATACGTATTAATACCACGTCTTTTTATGGGGATAAGTTGGCTTTCTCAGGCAATGCATTTTGATTACAAAAGCAAAGGGTCATTTTTGAAGCACACAAAGGGATAAATAAATGTAATCCCTGTCAGCACCTTAAAAGAACCTGATTGCCCTCAGTGGCTGCTGCATGACCTTAAAAAAGTGCTCCTTGGGTTTAAGAAGTTGTGGGCAGGGCTGTGTTTAAGGCTGTTCCATGCACTGAAGCCTCTTCGTGCCTTGAACCCAAAGCCCTGCAGAGTCCTGGGAGACACCGTCTTTACCTTTTGGTCAAAAGTTGGGAATGGCCTCTGTTATTGAGGAATCTGTGTTTTATTGATGAATCTTCTTTCTAGGTCTCCACCATGACTGAGATGAAGGGTTACTCTCAGGCTGTCACTGGAGTGAGTGTATAATTTAATGTTTTTTTTTCTTTGGTGTAGATGAAAGGGAAAAGTTTCTGAGAAGATCACAAGCCTCATAAGTCACTTTTAAATCTTTGGTCTTGGTGCTCTTGAGAGGGATGCTAGAGAATGGTATTTAACTAATGGTGTTAAAAACACCTTCCAGTTTTCAGCCTTCAGAATCTCTGTCCAACATTGGAATTTACTACTTCTTCACTAGAGATGTATCAAATGCTGTTGCTAGGTGCAGACTACTTTTGGGGGCTTGGCTGAGTAATTGCCAGTCTTTTCCTTTCCTTTCCTTTGTTATCAGTGTTAAGATTTTATCCTTCTGTTAAGCCCATCAAATTGCAGTTGTTCTGTATGGGGCATGGTTAGTGGTAGTTCTGTCATTATCTAGTCCTCTGTCTGATGGGTGAGGAAAGAGTACTGGTATACTTTTTCCACTGATACATCATGTTGTATTGTCCTTTCAGTTCTTTAGCAGTATGCTGACCTACCCCTTCGTACTTGTTTCAAACCTAATGGCCATTAATAGCTGCGGGTAAGTGCACACTTTCTTTTCTCTCACTTGGCTTTCTTTTGAAAGCACACAAAGCTCAGTTTTATTTTTCAGGCCACTTTCTTTTAATAACTATTGAGAATTTTAGCAGTGTGCTGCACCTTGCCACAATGTTTGTGTTTTCAGTAATTGCTCTTGGGAATGTTCATACCATAGCCAACCAAGCTAAAAAAAAGTTTGTAACTTTTTTATAGGAGGCTATAGGGATGACTAAAAGAACTCAAAGGCTTTAATTTAAAAGTACAGTGGCCAAAAAACCCATTATTTTATAGAGCCCTGCCTAAAACCAAAATATTTGTGGCTGGAGAAATAGCTAAGAGTTTCAAAAAATTTGAAGACATGTGGGTAGCAACAAATCCAATACACTTTTAGAAATTCATTATATAAGGTATATAAAGTATTGAAAAAAGTCTGGATTCTTTCCTTTGGTATTATAAAATCATATAAAATAGGAATCTATGTTTAAGTTTTTAGGAATAACTCTGGAGCAAGAAATTGCCTGGATTCTGTGTCTTTTCTGTGATACATTGTACTGTGGAAAAAGTTTTGCTGGTAAAAAGATAAATTCCAAATTTGTGAGATCAAATCTTTTTGGTTTTGTATTCTAGTTTTGACCAGTGAGATCCTTGCAGTAAAATTACCACTAGGTTATGAAAATGGCAGTCCTCTCATTTATGCCGAATAGCCACTATTCAGAGCTTTCACCTACGTGCGGATTCCATTTAACTCTTGTCTGCACTTTGGTGGCTGTTCAGAAGTAAATGCAGGTTAGCTTAGCATAATGTACTGTAGGTGAGCATGCGCACCCTAAGTCAATAGCAATACATTAAGAAATATTTCCATTTGTTAATTCTTATGATAAAATCAATCAATTTCATGGCATTTCAAATGCCGTTACGGAATGGGGAGGACTACTTTTGGTTTGTAGTTGCTAATTTGCTAAATTGTAATTTCTGTTCCCGTCATTGTAAATAATGTGTTGATTATTAGATTGCTCTGCCATATAGAAGCCAGTTGCAGGCCAATTTCCTGTCAGGCTACCTGTTGGGTTTTGTCTCAACTACCTTAGTCCTGCTTGATCCCCTTTCCTTGTGCAGCAAAAAAGGGCTGGTCTGGAAATGGCCTCTAAGCTGTGATCTTCAAACAGGCACCTGGCACTGAAACCTGGTGGGGAGTGAATTCTGTAATCCTTGCCTTCTATTTTCCAGGCTCGCTGCTGGCCTCCCACCTTATGCACCAGCGTACACCTCCTGGTTACATTGCTGGAGCCAGCTGCATGGGGAGGTATGTCTGAAATGTCTGTCCTTCCTTACAGGATCCTGATGTTTTGCTCGGAGATGGGTATAGAATTGACAAGGCAGAGTCCCTCCTTTGGGCATACCTACTGTCTAAGTAAAAATTCCAGACAAAGTTGTCCTGCTGTAGCTTACAGATACCCGCCCCCCCACTCACTCACTCACTGCATACTATTTGGCCCTCAAACCTCAGCTGCTGTATAGTGTGAATTTCAGAGGGCCACAATGCTCTGTCTACAGGATTCTCACCTGCTTTACTTTCTTCTCATTTAGGGCAACATGAGCCGAGGCAACAGCCTGTTTTTCCGGAAGGTGCCTGCAGGAAAACGATATGTGTGGGAAGAGAAGAGATTTCAATGAGTCCACAGCCTTTTGTGGCTGCTTCAGATACACAGAATGATGGCAGTGTGTTGATTTCTATACAGTTTTTTTTTAAAAAAATAATCATTTAACCTTGGGAAATGGACTTGACTGTGAGCATGACTTAATGACAAAAGTAAAAGGGGAAATCCTGTTCCCCCTTCTGAAACATTGGGGTAATTGCCAAAAAGCTGCCACACTTGGGAGTCGGGCGGGGGAGGAATGGAGGTTTACTGTTTTGTGAATAGGGATATTTTTTTAACTTTCTCCAGAGAAAACCATCTATGTTGGGAATACTGTCGCCCCTCATGTTCTTGCAATACTCCCCAGGTATTACTGCAACTTGGTTGCAAAGCCGTGGAAATAAGCTGCTCCTGGAATGAGATGGGTTCTGTTTGGCCTTGTGGGTTTTATTTGCAGCTGCTAGATCAAGTTGGGGAATGTGGACCAATTTTTTTTTCCTTACCCAGGGAGAGTGTCATTTCTCAGTCTTCATTCTTTTAAACATATTGTTAAACGTTGCTTTAGTTTTAAGCCCAAAAGATGAATCTGCTTGTCTATACAGAAGGTTCAGCGTTACCAGTTAGCAACTACAGCCTATATTCTGCCAATGAGCAGATTCAGAAAACATCTCTCACTTTTTCTGCAAAATGCTTGAGGGAGCTTTATTCTTGATGGCCATTGAAAGCAGATGCCATTTTTAATAGATCATAGTACGGATTAAGAAATGCTCTTCCAAAGTCAACACAGATGTTTTAAAAGGAGGATCTGTTGTTATGGAGAGAAAGCCGCCTAATTGTTTTTTTCCACGCTGCCCAAAAATAATCCCACATAGGGATAGCTTTAATCTAAATTGAATTCTGTGCAATATTTCAGTCAAAAGTGGAGTATTGAAGCTTTTGGGCACAAAAGCCTTTCATCTGGCATTCTTGTGGAACTTCTAAATAAATAACCATCTTTTGAAGATGGCTATTTTGCCCCAGGATGGAAAGGTATAAAGTAGGGTCCTTTGGGTACAAGAGATTCCAAAAGAGGTGAGGTTACCCTTATAGTTGTGCCTGGAAAAAATGCTGTTCAAAAATGTGATCATGAAACTTACTGGCAGTGCAGAATGTTACGGGGTTAATTCAATATGCTCTTAAAATTCTATTAGAATTTTATAATGCCAATAAATCTATAAGTGTAACTGGAGGACATAATTGATATACATTTGTAATATGGTCCTACCAGCTACCCAATGTGATAGACCATAAACTTGATCCCATGTCTTCATCTTGTATTATCTATGTCACTATCTGGTAGAACAAGGACTTTTTCTGTCCATTTTTTTTATTTTTAAAAAGAGAAGATTATCCATATTTGATCATGCCACAGTCCCCAAAGAAATTGTTAAGTAGGTGGGAAATTTAGATGGTGAGCTATCCGATTCTAAAGTTTGTTGCCTCCATATAGTCGAGTTATAATTATGACCAGCAATTCAGCAAGGGTTACATTTCCACACACCTGCTCGTTATAACCCCTCTAAATGGCATTTAAGATGTTTTTTTTAAATTTTGGGATTAGAAAAGGCTATCTGTTTTTGGCATGATGGATAGAATAAGTATATGAACAAATAGAGATAATTAACAAACACCCATGGTGTGTTACATTGTGAAATGAGGAATGCAGAAAAAGTAAATACTTGTGAATTCTCCTAGTGACTGCTGCATGCCATGATGCACTTGGGCAAGATGTTTAGAACTTGAAGGGGCTAAGGTAACTTCAAGAATTAAGCTGGAGAGGCTTAAAGTCCTACTCAGGAATATATCTTTCTGGTAAACTCTTTGACAACTGAATGTGTTCTCCAGACCTTGTGGTATGATAGTCCTTGACTCCTATAAGAGTCTGGGGTCCTATGGCTTTGTTTAAATAGCCCAAAACCCATGTACTGATGCTTAAAAATGGTGACTTTATTCTTCTCACTGATAAACTGAGAAATGGTTCTTCAGTTATTCTTAAAATACCTTGTCAGAAGTATGATTTTTTTGTGGGGGGAGGAATGGTTCAGGTAGTGGAATCTTATGTCTTAACATCCATTGGTCTTCAGAACACTGCATTTTGCAAATGCAGGCATCAATTGGAGTATTATGGTCAGAAATCAAATATTATACAGTGTTTATCTTATTCATTATTTGGGATTCACATTTGGAATCTCCAAAATTGTATTTTTAGCATTTTACTGAGCCTCTATGACTGTCAAAGTGGTGTTAACATGTCAGAACATATTGAAGAAACTACATTCTTGCATGCTTGAGCTGTCCAGCCTGCTACAAGATCTCATTCAGTGACTGCTGTCTGTCATTGGAAGGTTTGGGAAGCCCAGTTCGTGATTTGATAACCAAAGTACTGATTCAATTCTAATATAAAGGTTATCAGATATCAAAAGGAAAGGTAGATGGCATTATAGTTTGCAATGGTATAAGGTACTTTACAGTCTAATTTTCTGTTGAACTTGCTACTTCTGTGACATAAGCAGTGCACATACTATAGATTCTCCAGAATATCATTCTTTCATGAGTAATCCATATAATTTCTTGGTTAATTCTGCTACTACCATCTAAGTACAGCTTTTGCCATGACATGAGTTCAAAAACTAATCTGGCACAATCGCAGAGGGAGCATCTACCAATGTTCAGAAGAAAACTGATAGGGAACCAGCCTGGGCACTTAAAACTTGCTCAAGATAAAATTTGGTTCTAAATTTCAAGTCTATCTGGTGATGAGATTATGATCTTATGTCCACTTAAAGTTAAAAAGAACAGAAAACATGTAACTGAATTTTCTGGAGTTTTTCTAGATCCAAGTACAATGTCCTTTTCCATTGTATTGTTTGGTAGATATGTATTCAGCTCCTTTGCAAATGAAAGGCCCCAATTCCTCATTTTGCTGAATGTTTAGCTAGTGAAATGTAGCTATATCTGTCTTTCATAAAGCCCGTAATTAAGATGGGAAGATGGCTTGGCTCATGAGCTAGCCATTATGTGGTTAACCTTGTCTTGCCCAGAAGAGTGACTCGGGCATGTGGGAGCAGGGGAATGGGAAAGAATCATCTCTTAATTGTGTAATTGTGGAAATGATAGAAGAGTGATCTCTATTGTTCAAAAGGATTACCTGAAAAATAGAAAAAATGAGACGGCAACATGTTATTGGATTTGTGAGGAGGATTGCTGCAAATCTTTTTCTGGCGTACAAATTCCAGCTGACATCTACATATGCAGAAAAAACATGCAGTACTTGGCTCCTAGGGATCTACTAAGCCTGCTCTGAAAATATAACACACCCATTCTAAAACTCTTGTTTAGGATATGTTGCCCTGATTCAGGACTGTAGTCAATGAAAATCAGTATTTTATATTTCTAATCTATTGCTAGGTGTCTGCTTCCTATGTTTTTAAAGTGACCTGGAGTTCGATGTACCAGCATATGGCAGGTTTTCATATGAAATAAGTTGAGATTTGAGCAGCCAAAAAAATTGTTAAGAAGCAGCTAAGCATTTACAGCAGCTGCATATTGGTATGTCAATGTCCTCAAAAAAACCACTACTGTACAGTGAGCTATGTTTCAGATGATTTTTTTTTGTATAATTCTGTAAACAATTATACAGCTGCCTTCTTACAACAGTGATTGTCTGATGCACAGAAGTTTAAAAATAACAAAGCATACCACTTCTCTAAATTAGAAATAATACTTATAGCATAACCCCTAATCTTAATTTTCCATATTCAGTCTATACAAGCCACCAAATTAATCCACCAAAGGAATTAATTCAGCCTCCCAACTCAAGTGCCTGAGGGAACATCCAGGTCTTTATATATATAAAAGAGAAGTCCAGGAGGGGAGTTAGTTTGTATGTACTCTATACAAACTCACATTTCTCTGCCAAAGTTCCCCAATTTTTGCAAATACGT